>SMGU01009147.1:0-10453 GCA_004348175.1 Puccinia novopanici
GAGGCTTACATGGTAAAACAAGTATTCTGCCTGAACACCCCAGGAAGTTTGACGTGTATTTTTTTTTTTTGGACATTTTACGCATTTGTAAATCCATCTCCCAAGTGTGTTTTTGACTCATCTGTTCCAATCTGCGTACATCAAGTCACGCTCTCTCTTCCAAAATTAAGGCAAGATATTATAGATGTTATCAACTAAATTCATTCTTTGAACCTTGTTAGAGTAGTTAAAACTAATCATTCTAGCCTCATGGAATATTCTCTCTGATTTTTTTTCTTCTTTTATTTAAAAACATGTTTCTTTTATTCATTTTATCTTAACCACAAATTTAACAGCTTGTACCTAGTCTATTTAACTCTAGATATTTAAAAAAACTGATTAGTTATTTTCCTTTTTTCACAAAATTGAGCCTAGCCAGTAAAGAAATTGACTGACCTGATCTCATTTAGTCACCACAAATTGTGGGCTCAAGTTAAAAACTCAAACACCACTTCACCTCATATCTAGCTCAATTAGACTCTTCTGAGTTCACATTTATAATATCTCTCTTCAGTTTTCTGAAAATACTGAAGCTATGAAAAAATAAAATGCATATTATAAATAAAAATTGAATTTATCATATTTTGAACTTAATTTTTACAAGCCATGATCCTCTGTTTTTTGTTTTTCTTCAGCTCTCTAATATTTTTCATGATCATTTTTTGATGTTCTGAATACACCCAATTGAATATTAAAAAGTCAGAAATTTTTGATTCATTTAGATAATCTTTAAATTTTATTTTTGTAAGAATTTAAATATGTAATCAGTCTTACATGTCACTCAACTCCTCAGTCTCAATATTAATTGTCATTATTTCACTTCCTTTTCTTATTCTCATCATCCTTCCTCACTTGCTCAATCTTCAATCTCAATTCACTCAACTCAACTCAAGAACATCAACACTTCTCAACATCCTTCAACTCACCACACAATACCTCAAGATCTATTCCTCTCATCCAATCATTTCCTCCCTTACTCAATCCTAGTCCTGTCTGCCTGGTGAGATTCAATCAAATATCTTCAAGACTTGCATGATATCCCAGAAGTAGGTCATATTGATTAAATCATATGTGGAAATCTGGAAAAAGGAAACCCACAAGTTTTACCACTTCTTTTATTTGTTCCTTTTTTTTAACTATAGTTATAAATTTAACAGTCCACAAAATTGTAGCATTAAAAGGCAGTTTGGCTTTACTCTTTTTTGGGATATTGCTTTCCTTTCAAAGAAAACAAAGCTGAAAAAACTTCAAGCCTTATCAGAATCATGTTTAAGTTTGCTTTTGCAATTTAATTATGATTTAATTTTTTCCAGTAATTATTATAAGACCAAATGAATCCATCAAGATGGTCAGAGTTTTTACAGTTAAAATTTGAGCACTCTACATGTAAGCACTTTTCTTCTCCGCCACGAAATACTGCAGACATTTATATTTTGATTCAGAACATCTTGATTAAGGTTGTTCTTGTTCAAAGCTTAGTAAACAAATGGAGATGCCATGTTGTTTTCACTCCACCCTAAGGAGACCAGTGAGAAGCTGTGAGAAGCATTCCATCGCAAGAGACTGCTTACATCAGCGGGAGACCCCGGGGAGTAAGACGCGTCTGCCTCATTGGAAACACGCGAAATGTCAGATCCACGAGAGTTACCACCACACCATCAAGACTGCTCTCTACTCAAGCTACCCACCTTACTCTACGTATCGGAAATAAACAAACGAAATAGGTTCGCGAAAACTCAAGCTGAAGAACAGATCCAGAACATCGCCAGGTTGAAAGGCAGTGATTACCCCCTTGAGCAATCAGGCGCAAGCCTTCATCCTCGTTATGGCTATCAAACGATCGGCTGAAACCAAACTCAAAAACGGTGCCCTAGAGACGAAAAGGCAAGAGCGAAGGAAAGTATTGGAGCCAGCTGTTCTTCGGTCGTGTCCGCATTGGGAGGATACGAAGACGTGCTGATTAAAACTACCCCAGACAAAGAAAACGAGAATGAGGATGATGATGATGATGAAATCTTAATTGAAAGCCATGAAAAAAACCGGCCCCAGATGTCTATCGGACTGAACGAGTTTACAAGCTAGGAGACGAATGCATAGGTTGTTTGAAAGACTTGAAGAAATTCTGGCGGCTGGATGAAGATGATGAGAACCGTACGGTGGCTAGGATCTTGTACTCGAGTCAAATATTACCAAACGACCTCCTGCCTATCATGCTATCCACTCAAATCGAAAATAAAAAAGATCATCGGGTTGCCCTTTTATGCAGTAAGTGATTTTGTTCTTGTTACTGGTCCAGACGGTGGGAAGAGTATGCGGATGTTTCTCAACCCGCTCGTTGTTTTAATTTCCTTTTCCTTTTGCGTGCTCTCTAGCCGATCTGATAGCTGCTCTCACCTGGCCGCTCGACATCGCTGGGAATTGAAAGAAGCTCATGACATTGATGATGAAGAAGAGCGCAGACAAGCCACCAATATCGATTTTTCGAGTCTGGTCGACGGTCAGTTATCTTACAAACGTCACATAGTGCGAACTGGTGCGATGGGCTCTATCTTCAAATTGGTTGTTCCGGTGATTCAGAAACCTAAGAAGTAAATCCAATCAAGCTCACTCGAGAAAATGTCTCATGCTGAGCCAACCAATTGATTCATGTTTTGCGGTAATAACAGTGAACGGACGGAAAAAGACGAAAATGTGATATCCCTTGTTTTACACATTGTCCGTAACCTTCTGGCCCTTCGCGATAAGCCCGTTTCTGGCCCTGGGAGTGATGATTCAGATCTGCAATCTGATTTCATCCAACAACTATCGAAATTTGGGATCTTTGATTTATTGATCCACATGAGCCACGGATCAAACCGGTTTGATGAATTTGGCCAATGGAATATGATTGTGCTTGATATCTGGGATCATTTGTTCCGAGGCGTTGACATTGAAGATTTGATTGACGCTGAAGTCCACGTGGGGACCAACGAGGCCGGCGAAGCGATTTCTACAGTCAAAGCATCAGATAAGAAACTCGAAAGTCTTCTGTTGGACGAAGAAAAGGCTCGAAAATCAAAAGCTAGGAAGAGCACAACTCGTCATTCTCGCTTTGGAACCACATTGAGTGTTAAGACTGTGAGCTTCTTTCGCATTCTCCAACAATCTTGCGGCCTCCAGACTAAGCCAGTGATCACGTTGAAAAAAACAGGGTCAAAGAAAATTTAATCTGCATAGCCAGACTGCGATTACTACTCCAGTTGAACTCGCGCTTGAAGCTCGTAAAGC
The DNA here is from genome assembly GCA_004348175.1 of Puccinia novopanici. Taxonomy (NCBI): domain Eukaryota; kingdom Fungi; phylum Basidiomycota; class Pucciniomycetes; order Pucciniales; family Pucciniaceae; genus Puccinia; species Puccinia novopanici. Next base: position 3,307 of record SMGU01009147.1, read on the forward strand.
CCATAAGAAGAAAAACAACCGTGTGGCGGATGAATTTGGAAGACCTAGGATTCTCAAATCAGATGCTTTGAAAGTTTTGAGAAGTGTGGCCATTGAATTCATCGAATCAGGTTTCAATCGTCAGTAACTGCATTACACCTTGATTTTCTCTTCTTCCAGCAGCAAAAAAAAAAAAAAAAAAAGCGCAGCCATGAGTTTTAACATTTACTTAAATATTTAACTATTTGATAGCTTTCTTCTTATCGGTTTTCAAGGATATTCGGCGGGAGCAAGCACAAGCTACGGACGCTATTCGACTCTTACATCTCTTGGGATTTTTCTTGAACAGCTTCTTGAAGTTGAGAGAAAGAGAAAAAACGGTGGGAATTTTACCCACGAGCGAGGCAGGTCATGATTTCGACTTGATAGCTGATCTCATTGAACCCGAGTGTATCCTTTGGGTTATCAGCATAATTCGATCCGGACTAGAGGATAAGCCAATGCCGGTTGTTGAGGTCCATGCTGCAGTAGAGTGTCTCATCCAACAGGTGAATATCTCTTTTTTTATTCATCTCTTCATGGGAGACGGCCCAAGGCTCATGACAGTTTCCATATTCCTCAGCTACTAGTCATTGAAGGACTGACAACCTCAGGTGTAGACGAATACACGGAGGCGGCCAACGTGATTCTCAACAAACTGTATTATGATGCGGAAACCCTGGACATGGTGATCAAATTGATGTCGAAATACACGAACCAATCACTCAAATACCTTGAAAACATCGTACATTTCTCATTCGTATTCTTAAAGATTCTTGAGCGATATGCTGGAAGTACAGATTATATGTATGTACGGAAGAAGAAGCCCAAAAAATCAAAGCAGCGACAATCATCTAAATCCGAAGATCAACCTGAGGGCGGCGTTCTGGATGAAAGTGAAATTAGAAATGCGGTGGAAGATGAAGAACAGGCATACCTTGATGCCGAACAAAATGAAGTTCAGTTTGCTGAACATAAGTTTGAATTTGGGAAGTTTCAATTGGTTAGTCCCGCTTGTTTCGCGCTTGGCTCAATCTTGCAGCCAATTGACTTTATCTCTTCACCCTTGCCCTACTTGAATCTCCCGTCTAAGCGCTTTGCTCATGAAGCAGTAGCCAATACCTTGATCACCTACCTCCGAGGCTATCGAGGTTTCACAGATCCTGAGTTGATGAAGAGAGTTGTGAAGCTGATGTACCGCCAAGCTGTGGGCGCGAACGCGCATAAACTATTTTTCAGAGTAAACATAACTCATGATTTTTTTATCAGTGAAAAGAAATAGGCTAACGCAGTGGTTGATTTGATTTAGGTATCTGTGCTAGACACTTTCAACACGATGATCGAAGAAAAGTCATCTATGCCCAAACATCAAGTATACACCGATTTGTTCAAGTTCATCGACTACATCCTGAAGCAATTCTTCAAGTGTCTTGGTGAATCGCCGTTTCTCATGGTAGAAGCACTCTGTAATCACGGTATGAGAGATTGGAATCGCGCTTTTGATAGCAGTAGTGATGAATCAGAGGGTATCCCATCGAAAGCCGCAACGGGTCGCCGGGTAGGGGCATCAATTTCATGCATTTTTACTTAAATTCCTCAGGCAGAAATAGAAACTGAGATAAGCATAACCGTTTTATGGTGCCGGTTGAACAGGTTCTGAAACTTCCTGCCGAAATCGAAGTCAAACCCGGTTTGAGTTGGTCCCAACGCCTAGGTGTCGCGGTTGGTCTTCTCGTTGATAAGGGCAAATCAGACCTGGTCAACAAAGTCCAAGATATCATGCGCACCGAGTCGGCAACCCGGACAGCAATTGTGCTGATGAACGATGACTCTGATGATGTCTTACCAATTGATTTGGAAAGCTGGCTCCAACATCCCGATCATGAAATCAGTCAGGAGATGAAAGCTCAGCTGAAGCAGCCTTCAAGCACGAGCTTGGAGAAGTTCCAAGACCACCGTGAGATTTGGGTATTGGTCTCTCTCATGGTAACTACTGGGTCTATTGACGCCTAAAATCTATTTCCCCCATGTTTACTCAGGAGTTCAAGCGGGCGATGATAACGATTTCAAGAATGCATTGGCTCGGGATGCTGAGCTACACATGCTGTTACGGTTGTTGTATTGGGACAGCGAAGAAGGTATTTCGATTTTGCTATGGTATTACAAATGAATCTGACCTTTCTGAATCATATCGGTTCAATGTCTCTAGAATACCCTGGTCACCTTAGTTGGACGATCCCTAGAAGCCGTACCCACAGCGAACTTGATGTTGACATTAAAGTGATTGATCACTTTTTGATCAACCCTCTGGACCACAATGGAAAAGCACCGGCAGAACTGACCAAGAGGAAACGTAAACGGCGTACGAGACAGCCTTCATTGACGGCGGAAGAATTGGCGTTGGATGATACTAGCGACGAAGGCAAGACTACTAAGAAAACTTCTGGGAAACCCAGAAAACCGCCAGTAATGCCACAGTATCGTTCAGCCGAGGTGAGATCGTTCTTCTTTGCTTTTCGACGGGAAGTCCGACTGATTGGAATCCATGCTGATCTCTTTTCACAGTTTGTTACACTTTCGGACGATGAAGAGGATGAAGAGCGTGACAGATTATTTTTTGAGCGAGAGTTCGTACCTTCATGCCTTCATATTTTAACATTGTCTACTTTTAGGGGGAGGTGGTCGGCATTTAATACAGGTGATATTTGTTCTATGGCTTCAGGAGGAAATGGAGAGCTCAAATCAGTGGGGAAACCACCTCAGCACCGTACAAAAAACCTCGACCTACGAAAAAGGTAACGAAGAAGACTATGACTGATCCTACTGGTAGCCCGATGGATATTGGCGAGCAGATGCAAGACGGGGATAGATCATTGACATCGACTTCGGACGATGGCAGTGAAAGTGATCGAGACAGGGGTCTGCGAACGACAACCAGTCCGCCACATTCATCTCCCCCATCTTTCGAATCTCTTAATCCATCCGCCGAGGTGGTTGGCCTGAAACGTGATGCCGGAATGATCGACTCGCAAGGCGATGATGGGAATGAAGAGGATGGAATATCGGGAGTCAAAAGGAAGCCCGTCAAATCAAGGAAACTCTTCATTGAAGACAGTGACGAGGAATCCTAAAGGCTCTACTTTTCTTCTTGGGAATCGTCACTCAATTGTAATTATCAGCCTTGCATCCAATTTATAGCTTTACTTACATCAATGCGTCATTGTAGGAATTCCATCGCACCTTTTTGTTGCACACATACCATTTATCATACCATCCACCATGTTAGCAGTGCTGCTTTATGTTGTGGGGTTTGGAAATATTTTTTATGAGTACCAAGTTCAACGCAACATAATTCAAGTCACAGGGGATATAGATGGCTTTGGTCTGTCAGATAACTCAGCCGATGAGCATCTCGGCGTGTCTGGGTTGCTGGGTTTGCCGTCTGTCCATCTCCCCCCATGAAGCTTGTGGTGTTGGCCGTCATGCCATATACATTTCACGTCTCAGCTTCTGTCGAGTCTCAAGAGCCCAAGAATTCAAGCGGACGCTCCCCATCCTGCACCGATTTATGAGATTATCAAGATATTCCTACCTCATGATGGACTTTTCCTAGCTGCTCTTTCACTGTGTACTTCATTGTCAAAACCGCTGAGGCTTCCCTATCGTCCCAAGTTCTTTGCAGTTCTATTTGATATTTCAAGTGCGCAACGCCCCAGACCAAATTACACTGAGAAAAATCTGGTTCATCTCGCTCAGATGACGGGTCCTATCACCATACACAGCTGAGTTCAACCAGCTAATGCTGTTACTTGCCAATCCTTCTGTTCGCGTAGCTGCCTTTGGAGAGTGTGTTCCTGATTGTCCTGCGAATGATCCTGATTCCTAGAGTAGTCTACTTCGAAATCCGTGCCTCTATGCCCAAGACAGAATCCTTCCTCTCACCAGGCTCTCAAGGTATTTATCAGGATTGCTCTGGGCTCTTCCCTCGACTCTACTTATCACGATTATTCATATTTTCCCTTTCTCGAGACTCACCCTGGTGGTATAATATCCACTTGTCCTGTCAAATATTTTCTCCAATAACGCAGCCCTAGCGGCTTATCGGTGTGGCAATAACCACTTTTCTTCAAGCTCCTCTTAGTGCTCTCACCTCAGAAAATCAAGCACCATTCCAAATCCTCCTCTTCCAAGCAACTCAGATCTCATGGGAAACTCATCACAATTACCAGCTGGCCACGGACACAGTCATCCTTCAGTCCGGTTGGCTCGTTATCACACATCAAGGCAGGTTCCATCGCGCCCTGAAGTTCAAGTCGCATCGACATCTTTTGAGCCTATTATTCCAGCCAGTAATGCGATTGCCGCTCCAGTGGCTCCCAGGCCTCCACCTGCCTTGGTTCCCGCTGCAGAGACTCGTGCAGTTCCGTCAGCTCCACTTCCCGTCCCCCTCCCAGTGACACCGCCAACCAACATTGATGTGCCTGCTTTAACCCATGTGGTGACACCCACCCCAGTCGTCAGAATTGCGAGTGTGGCCCAGCCCACCGCGACTTCCGTCAGCTCCGCTAAAACAAACCTCCAGCCTTCGTGCTCACCGGGAATGACATGCGCGTCAATGGCTGTAAAATCGACGCCGCTCGCATCGGCGCTGCCTCAGCAGACTCAAGCTCCTCAGCAATTCCTTGCAGGTCTCAGCTCCAACCCTGCGGCTATCTTCTTCACATGTTTGGCTGGGATTGCTCTTGTCGGCGTTATGCTTGCCATTCTCAGTTGTGCACTGAGAAGCTGGTGTAACAGAAGACGCCGTAATACCCTTGATGAAGACGCGTGGCGGTTCCTGGAGGTACGTCCGCGCCGCACTTGCTGCATTTTTCTTCCGTCGGTGATTGGCTTAACCTCTCGTGCTTTATACTTGTTGCAGAACTCGAGGGATTTCTCCGACCCTATGAAGGAAGACGATGAGGAAACTTCGATGAAAAGCTCTCACTTTCGAAGCGATTCGCCGTCTAGCTTGGCACATCTCCAACCCACGCTTGCAAAGAACTACGTGGCAACGAATCCATTTCCATCCCATATGCAACAGCAAGCCCAGCAGACAGTACCCCAACATTGTTTGGCCCCTTTTCAGACGCAGGATGAACAGCAGATGAATGGGTTTATCGACGAGAAAGGGTTGGGCTGGATCGCCCCTCCCGTTCCCGTCTCATCACAATATAATGGAGTGTTGTTCACGCCGTGTGGACCTACTCCAGAGTTAATGGAAAGCTACCAGAGAGGATGTACTATACCCGAGCTTGTTTATAGGAAAGCCTCGCTTGCGGGGAGCTTTGGTAACCGAGCAACAATGTACGCTTCTCCGCCCCAGGCCCCCGCTTCGGCATTCACGCGTCCAGCCTCAGTTATCGCTCGTTCCACTACCACCACCACCACTCCCGACCAACAAAACAGGCTAAATTCATTGACACGTGAAGCTAGCCTTGCATGTTCGGACCACTCCACCACCGTAGAAGAGCTCAGGGAAAGAGTGATGGACCAACATACCGATCTTCGTGCCACCCTCAGAGGCGCAATCCAAAAGGATAAGAAGGCAGACGACGATCTGCTCGAGTCGTTGATATCTCTTTGGCACGATAAGACCACAGAAGCCCACAAAGCTCCCATCCAGCTCCAAACGCCTGAGCTTCCCCCCAAGGACCAGGCATAAGAATAGCGAACATTGGAACCGGCTCATCTGCCTAGCAAGATAAAAATAAAAATCGGTTCTCTCTGCTTCTCATGAAACATCGGCTGGCAACACTCGCACCACTATCACTGGACGGATCGTGGCGGGTGGAACACCACGAGAGCGCGCTGTAGGCGACGGAGACTAATTCGCCAATCCCGGCTCGACTCGTCGGCAACAATGACCCTTCCTGTGCCAGCTTCCGCAACAACCCTGTTGTGATCGTCTCCAATGGGCTTCTCGTCGTGGTGCTGCGCTAGACAAGCTCCTCGTATCCACTCTCATAATGTATTCAAATCTCTTGAGGCCTGTCTTGAAATTCTGTTCTTCGTTTCCCCTCCCTTAATCTTAAATCTACGCTCGGGTAGCAGCTTTAATCATGTACTTACATTAGTTCTGTTGTAGTATATTACAAAAAAAATCGTACTTTCATTCCCTTCCTCTCTTCTCTTGCGTTTCTTTCTTCCTCTAATCATAGGCAAGCAAAAAATCACGTTTGCAATATGATGCTGTTGCAGCCCACCAAAACTAGCAGCCTAAGCCTGCAGTACACTGAAACACATTTGCATGTCACCGATACCACAGAGCAAGCTCACTTGAGGCCTGTGTTTTCGTGTTGGTGCAGGTCCTCATACCGGTTTGTGCGGAAGGGCTCCCCTGGAAGGTAATATCCTTTTCACATCTTTAAGAAACACGGAAACATAGAATAAAACAGCACTTTTGTTATTAAACTTAAATTATTCACAAAACTAAATATTTGCAACAGATAAAAATTAAATTATCTTAAAGACTGAACTTTTTCAGGGAAAAGTGCAACAAATCATGTGCCTATACAATGATGCCATGGAGAATTCTCCTTTGAATTTTGGATTGAGAACAGGAATGGTGATACTTCATAAAAATTGTGTTCTTGGTTTTGATTTAGATAAGATGGGTTTTCACTTGCACTGTAGTTTGAATATACTTTACAATATAGTATTCTTGCAATTTGGTTTTCTTCTATCCCCATTTTTTGTTATGCTAGAAGAGAATATCAAATCCAATTCTTGTTATTCAAGTTCTTAGCTTGAAATACCTCTTTCCTGAGTAGGATTCATGGGCATTATGCACAAAATTCCATAGTGAACTAAGATAATCGGAGGCTCCTCAAAAACCCCTGTAAGTGTCCACTGCAAGAAAAATCACTCAACTTCTTCCAGTTGGCTTTCATCCTTAAAGAAAGTAACACTGTCCAAAAGTCTTCACTTCTATATAAAATCATTTATTTTATTAATTTTTCTCAGAGGAGAGTTTCTTACCATTTCAAGTAATTTGAATAAGTAAAATTGCATTCTCTCATCATAAAACTGCCAAAAAAAACTTACTCACCTGCCTGAAGTTGATATGTAGAAAGTCCCAGGAAGCTTG
>SMGU01009148.1:0-25932 GCA_004348175.1 Puccinia novopanici
GGCAATATCTTAAGTGGGCTTGGATGGCCCTGAAACTGGATCTGTTTCTGACATCCTTCAGCCAGTGCTTGTTGTCCTTGAGCCTGAAGTAGTGTCTTTCGAACTGCTCCCTGGCTGGCACTGTTTTTGGAAGTTGTAGAAATTTTTTGATCAGTTTTTTTTTATGGCCAGAACTTTCCATAATTGCTGAATCAGAATTGACTGACAGGCAAGAAACTCCTCTTTGGGGTCTGGAGTGTGCTTGGGAGTTTCTGGTTCTCCCATTATAACCTCCAGATCTTAAGGTTGGGCCATTTTGGATGAGTGAATAGAAAGGATTTGAGAGTTAATTAGTGTTAAAATCTTATCTACTCTTTGGAGGACAGAGTAGAATGTACCAGAGGATTTATCAGACACTATTAGGGAGCTTTCTCTGGTTTCCTGCTCTGGTGCCTGTTCTCTGGGCAACTCAATTTTTCCTTGATGAAAAGTTCCTTGAGGTCCTTTGTTGGGACTGGGGTGGTAGGTGCCACTGTTTTGGTAATTTTGGAAAAGGAAGAAGAAGAAAAAAATTCAGATTCTGTTTTTTTTTAAAAAAAATATTTGTAGATGTTGGTATGGCTTACTTTTTAATAGATATAAATATTTTCCTTTTTGTTTTTATAATTTGTTTCGAAAAAATATTATTTTTTTTTTTTTTTTTTTTATTTATTTATTTTATTTTATTTTTTATTTTTATTTTTTATTTTTTTATTGAAACAGACTCGCAGAACAGCAAAAAAAGGAAATTGGGAACGGTTGGGCGGATTGAGACGGGAGGGGTCTCAATCGATTCGTCTCGATTGTACGAGTCGAATGGTCCAATAATCTCGTAAATCCGTTCACGGATGGAGATGTTATCGATAGTGTAGGTGTAGCGGGGTGGTCGACGACTGCTACTCCTATGAAGTATATGCGCTAGGCGCTGAGAGTTAAGGTTAGCTACTGGTACTTCTGTGGATAGGGATCTACAAGCAGTACGCGCTGTGAATCCCGAGGAATATAGTTATAACTATATTTCCGCTTAATTGATCGGCGGTTTTCACAGGTAAAGTACGCGTGTCGAGGGATGGTTCCGGCTTTGATGCCGTTGGAATGGTAGGAGTATGAGGCTCACGAAAAAATATAGTAGAGTAAATCGACCCTTGCGGTTCGATTGGCGGGCTCAGAATTTCGACAGCGGTTCTCCTTCTGGGAGAACGGTCGTGATCGCGGTGCGAAAAATGCTACGGAACACACGCAACACACAAATATGAGTAAAAACCTCAAATAAAATTTATTTTCTGGTTCTTCGAGGATGGAAGAATGTTTACGGAGCGAGAATGAGATAAAAAATAATTGGAGGGGGAAAACGATTTTTTAACGATTTTTTCGATTTTTTCTTTTTTTTTTTTTTTTGATACGCGAACAAGTTATGAGACGTTAGCAAATAAAGGCAGGCTTATACAATGTGCGCCAGCTCAGGCACGGCGACGAACTTGTCTAAGGTGAAGTATTCAGCGAACGCGCTAGAGGTATGCGCGTCTTCCTTGTTAAAGGGAGGTACGCCAAAAATAGCGGTTTCTAGGTCTGTTCCGCGGTTACGCGTGATATCTATGGATATGAAAGAGTTGAAAGGGTCGGAGTCCTCTGTTTGGAGGAGGGTTTACGATACAAACAATAGACAGAGGTGTTTTTAACAGTATGGTACTCTATCTGATGCGCCGTCCAATATGGAGTAATCCACTTGGAATCTACACGTTTTCTAAGGGCTTGAGTGACTGTAATAGTCTCAGGGGTGCTAGTATGAGGGGTAGGTGAGCGTGAGATTGGCATTTACCTGTTTAACAGGCCATGGTGGTGTGTAGAAAAAAAACAAAGGGTGAGGTCAGTAAAAAAAATAAAAAAATAGATTTTTATTTTTTAAAGGGTAGAAAAGGCCAGACCCCAATTGTCAGGCTCTATGCTACTGACCAGGTGGCTAGCAGGCACTTGGTCGTGCTCTGAGTGATGATAAGGTATTGGTTTGGGTTTTGGGTTATATCTGTGAGGGTTATAATTCAAGGAAAAAAGGTAAAAGCTTCAGTAAATACTGAAGGGCTCTTCTCAACCTTAATCAAGGGAGGTAAATCCAAAGGATTCTTCCTGCTGATTACAGTCAGGGAAAGGGGATGAGGATGTAAGTAATTACACTTACAGGTTTGGGCCTTTGTGCAAAGATACTGAACCAATAACAAATTGGGGCAGTAGTGCAGGATCAGTCAGGACTTGGGTAAGTCACTACAGGTGGCCAAAGTAGACAATGACAGGGTTGATGATGATGGACAGTTCGTGTCCAATGGCAAAAACACTGAGCAAGGCTACTGGTTCAATATTATAGGCTGGGTAAGCTGATATAACTATTGTGGGCTAATTTCTGTGTGACTGGTTGACTGTTGGACTGGGGGACAAACCAGGAGGAACCAGTGGCTTTTATATTCTCAGAGGGGCCTCAGAAGCGCTCACTGGGAAGCCTGTGTGACCTCTGGTTGGCTGGTATCATCAGCAGGGCTCACTGGATCACAGTGAATCACCAGATGGGAACCTTTTGGATCATGTGAAAGATCCCAAGGTAATATGGGATCCAGTTGAGGCATTTTTCAAGCCAGTACCAGTGCTGGTGACGCTTCTAGGAGCTTTCTAGTGTGTTCTGAGTGCAGCAATGATCTATTGTGGCACAGCTTAATTAATTTCATCATATAGAGTTATCTGGCTGGAGCTGTTAATTCCTGGTGATGGGAATTAAAGCAGTAGTAACTTAATGAGAGCTTAATTGATGTAATTTAGCCTACTGGTGGCGCTTCCTGGAGCTGTTAACTCCTGTTCTCAGCTTATTATGAATTATAATAATTTACAGTTAAAATTATAATTGATTATAAACTTCTATATATGATACTACTGGAGCTGTTAACTCCTTGTATCAAGTATGCATTATGTATACTGTTTATCAGAGCATATTCTACACCCTGGTGACGCTTTCAGAGGTTTCCAGCACCTCTCTTTAAGCATATGTGTATGACAAGGATTATTATAAGCATATATACTCAATATTACACATATTCATGATGCTTCAAGGGTTACCAGTACTTGTCTAATGGTATACAGGCATTCTAATAATTATTACAAGTATTACTAGATGATATTACACTCATTATTGACTCCTTCTGAGCCTGCTGTCACTAATATTTATATGTAATAAGTGTAATAATGATTAGTACAGGCATATGTAATGAGGATTATACTTGATTTAAGTGCTTTATCAAGTGATTATCTGTTATTATGTTATGGTTAAGTACTTAAATAATTAATGAGGGCTTGGATAAGGTTATTATCCATGCTTGTGGACTTCTAACAATAATATTATAGTACTTGCATGTAATTATATTGTACTAGTAACAATATTAATAATAAATATATTATTTAATTATAATATTATTATAACAAATAATGAAACAACTTCAATCCTTCTAGTGATTAATAAGGTTGTTGGCTACTTGGATAATATCAGGTATGTTGATATTATCTCTGTGGCTGACAATGGGCATCAAGGAAGTTGACATTGTGGAAACTACAGTCGTGGGAGCAGGTATTCAACTGATTGGGTTTTGGAAGAGGATGAAGGACTACCTTGGCACTTTAGTACAACCACCAGAATGCTCAGACAAGGAATTTCAGAAGATTAAACGTCAATCCCAGAACTACTTCATTGAAGGAGGACAGCTTAAGAAGAGAAGCGAACCACAGAGTCAGATTATAGTGTCAGTTCCGGAAATTCAGCAGAAAATCATGAAGGCCTTACATGAAGAATTGGGACATCGTGGAGTAACTGAAACATACAGAAGGATCAAGTTGAGGTACTGGTGGGAAGGAATGAAGAAAATTGTCAAGAAGTGGGTCAAATCATGTGAAAATTGTCAGCGGAGGAGTAGGGATTTACAGAAGGAGGATGGAAAGGCAACTTACAAGACAACATTGTTTGAAAGAGTCAGCATGGACGCAGTACATATCCAGGCGGGAAGATGGAAGTATTTGATTGTGGCCAGGGACAATTTCTCAGGTTGGGCAGAAACTGTGGCATTGGCTAAGTTGAATGCAAAGAATGTTGCGGACTGGTTTCAGGCGGAATGGATCTATAGGTATGGAGTTCCAAAAGAGGTAACCGTGGATGGAGGAGCAGAATTCAAGAAGGAACTACAATCAGCAATGCGCAAGGTAGGAACAAATCTTAGAATGGTAACACCGTACTACCCAGAAGCTCAGTGAATGGTGGAACGAGGACATAAGGAGATTAAGGACGCGCTGACAAAAATGTGTGGGGAGGATGGTAAGAGGTGGAAGGAATACTTACCATTGGTCACCTTTGCAGCTAGGATTTCGACAAAGCGGACAACAGGCTATTCCCCATATGAATTGCAGTTTGGTCAGGTTGCCATATTACCGGTAGATCACGAATTAGGGAGCTTTTTAACTGTGGATTGGACGGAAATCAGAACTACAGCGGAATTGTTGGAAGCAGGGACGGAACAATTAGCAGCCAAGAAGGAGATGATGGAGGACGCACATAGGAGAATGAGACAGGCTCGGGAGACTTTGGTTCGGTACTGGGACAGGCGATTGGCACATCGGTTACGGAAACCTTTGAAGGCTGGAGATTTAGTTCTGGTTTACAACAAGGCACTTGAGACGCAGTGGGGAAATCTATTTAAACATAAGTGGAATGGACCATACCGGATTGTTAAGCAGGTAAACAAGGGTCCTTACGTTCTGGCAGAATTGGATGGGACAGTGCTAAAAAGAACATTTGCAGCAAGTCACATCAAGAAATTCTACCCACGAGGGGAATCAGAGGAAGAAGAGGGTGAGGAATTGACAGAAGAAGAAAGACAGGAGGAAGAGGTGGAGGATACTTCATGGGAAGACCAGGAGGAAGAGGAGGATGTGGATATAGAGGAAGAAGAGGAGGAATGAGAGTTAGTGGTGAAGTAAGGTCATTCTTTTTATTTTTGAGTGGAAAGTATTGGTAGGCAAACAGTTTACTTTGTTTAGCTGAGGGAATAGGGTGGGCCAATTTAAACAAATCAATTCAAGTATTCAGTCATGGAAGATTACAGTCATTAAGGATTCAAGGAATTTGAAGATGGGAAGAGTTAGTTTGGAAGTGAGAAGGTATAAATTGCGGAAGTGGAAGACATGGAATGGCAGGTGGTATTTTATAGCAGAACTACAGGAGGAATAGAACTTATAGGACAAGCGGGATACATCAACGGCGGGCAAAATGATTGGAATAAATGGGAAGGTGGTATTATGTGATAATCATTATGAGCAAAGGATGAAAGAATGGATCTGGAGCTTAGTGGTAGTGATTTTTCAATGACTTTTGTGGATATTATGCTACCAGCCTCTTACTTGGACCAATGTCGTCAGCATGGAGACTGGATTACGGATTGGATTGCAGCATGGATAGGTCATAGATGGAGTCGTGGACACATTGTGGATATTTAAAGCGTTGTATCAATCTAAGGAATTTAGACATTTGGGGCCCTGGATTAGGACGTAGCGGTAGGGAGGAGAGATGATCTGAAATTCTATAGGGCTTTATTTCTTTTCAGTAGGTTTGGTATAGGATGAAGGCAACTATTCAATGTGCGGAAATGGAATCAAGGTGTATTGGATCATGAAGAATTAAATTTTCAACATTTGATGGTTCATTTCGTGGTATAGATATTTGGACAATGTTCTTTTGGCATTTTCACGAATGCTGTGGACAGCATTAAGTTGGGGGGGATGTGGTGCTCTATTTGCGTTACAATGCCAAAAGCACATGGCAGAGGTATTGTGAGCATATGAGTGCATGCACAAGACAGTCTTTACAAGAGGAGGAAGTGTTATCATGGCTGGGCTAGGATATATACAATATGGATGGACAATAATTACATGGATAGGGAAGTATGGCTTGACTGGGAATGGAACCCAGGACATGTCAAGGCTGGGTGACTTTATGTCTCAAACAGGAATTGAACAGAGGATGTACCAAGATTGGGAAACTTTTGTCTCTACCAGGGATGGAACATAGGTCAGGTTCAGTTATTAGGGTAAGGAGTTTTGTAAGGGTGGAATAATGTGTTGTAAGGGTTAGGGATTTAGTATTGGGAAGAGTGGCGGAAGGAAATAATTATTTGAGGAGGGAAAAGAGTTAAAGGTGGGAAGTGGGAAGAGAGGCAGAGACCCTGAATATTGGATGAGGAAGACTGTATTGGATGTTCTGGCAGCAGGGAGGTGTTTGAGATATGAAACATGATACAGGTGTGAATACAGGTGCCCCGGCTTGAGACACGTCTCAGGACCGCATGTACTGTGCTGTATGTGGCTTTGGAATGTTCCGGCACATACTGATACACCCAAATATGACATCATGCTGTGCAGAATATGACCTCATGCTGTGCTGAAACATGTCTCAGGTTGTACCTGACCAGCAAAAATCCCTCATGGAGTTCCCTGCAGCAAAATCCCTCACTCTTCAATATAAAAGAAGGGCCTCTCCCCCCTCAATCCAACTTTTACTCACTGACCTAGGAGAGTCTGTCCTGATCTACCAGTTAGTAGCTTTAGTGGTTTGTTATTTAGTAGTAGTAGTGTGTGTTAGTGGTTAGTGGTTAGTGTCTATTAGTAGTAGTAGTGTTAGTTAGTAGTAGTAGTAGTTTGTTGTGTTATAGTGATTAGCCTGAGTAGAGTGTTAGTTAGTAGTAGTAGAGCAACATCACCACATCATCAACATAATAGATAGTAGTAGTAGTGTTAGACTTTATATATATATATTAAACCCTACTGGTTATTATCCATCATCTGGAGTTGTGTTAGGTCTGTTAGAGTTATTGAATAAGGTGATCTAGGTCTGATAGAGGCTACTATACATAGTAACTCTGTTGTAATCAGCCATCTTTATTAAATATTGATTCAAGATTCCTTATATTTGTGTAGTACTATTAGAGGGGCAGGTCTTTCAAACCACCCGTCAGTTGTAATAGCTTTTACTTAGTTGTGCAATTGATTCCCCCTCAGAGGATCTTTACCAAATATTATTATTTGTCCCACAGGAGTCCCACATCTGGTGTCCCAACAGTGGCCGATTACCTTCAGGAAGATCATCAACTCATTCAACCAACTCAAGTGGATCATCAGTAACTTCATTCAACGGTGGATACTCGAGTGGACGGCGGCGAGGATAGGCGAACAGGAACTTGGACGGCGAGGATAGGACGAACAGGAACTTGGACGGCGAGGATAGGACGAACAGGAACCTGGACGGCGAGGATAGGACGAATAGGACGTGGACCAGCGAGGAGTTGAACGAGTGGGAACGGGAGTTTGTCAGTGAGCATTGTGATCTGGTTTCGGAAGAAGTCTTTGGATCTAGAGAAGGAGCTTGAAGGATACGAAAGGTTGCCCATCATGGATTCAAATCAGCAAGATCAGTCATCAATAATTGAAGAACAGAGGGCAGAGATTGCTGAGATGAAGTCATCTATGCAGGAGATGAAGGAGATGATAGCCTTGTTGGTAAGACAGAACCAATCACCTAGGAATATACCATTACCAGAAACTCCAGCACCACAACAAGGACCTTCACTTCGGTTTGCAACATCAACACCACAAACCGTAAGAACAGTTGGCTTGGACACTACCATTCGGGGAATAGGGATAGTCTTATTGATACACCTGTACCAACACCAGAATCTAGTCAGTTCAAGCAGAAGGAGGAAATCAAGTTACCAGATGCAGAATCTAGTCAGTTCAAGCAGAAGGAAGATATCAAGTTACCAGATGAGAGGAAAGGCATTATGTTGGACACAAGAAAGGTCAACTTACACTTTGACGGATCCGAAGTTGAGGTATTCATTAAGCGTGTGGAGAAGGTAGCGTCAATGCATGGTGCAGGAGGTCAAGATGTAGCACTTCAACTACCATTCATGATCAGGGATAAGAAGATCAGCGAGGCCATCGAGAATATGGAAGGACACGAAACCAGAGACTGGGAACTGTTGAAGAAAGAGCTGATTCGTAAATGGGCCGTGCTACTCCACTCAGAAGATATGATGAGAACTCCATTCCTAAATTGATATCAAAGTATACGGAGAAGGGGGGTATCCAGACCAAGGAGGATTATCGAACCTTTATTAGTGATCTGGAGGAAATACTGGCTTACTTGAAGAAGATGGGATACGAGAACGTGAATGCGGATAGCGGGAACCCACTATGGAATGCGATTTCGACGGAGATGCGACGGGATGTGGCGAAGGAACTGGCACACGACAAGAAGCTACGACAGACGAAGGACGGGAAGGGTCTGATACCAAGTTGGACGAATTAAAGGATTACGTGGAAGCATCTCTATCTGTCTTAGCGTTGGGAGTTAGTACCATGGGAGCAACAGCCAAAGTAGAAACTAAGTCAGCAGAAGCAAAGAAGGAAGCTAAACCCAAGGCAGTGGAAAGTGAAAGTACAGGAAGACTTACTCAACTTCAAGAAGAGATCAACAAGTTACGTACGGAATTGAACACCAGTCAGAATTCAGAGCTCTTCCACCCCACTTTGCATTACCTAGACAACCTGAGTAGGACCAAGACCCATGGGAGGAGGAACATATCAAAGACCACCAATGCAGTGTTATTATTGTAAGGAGCAACGCACACGTTATGTTCTGTCCACATTTGACGGCTGATCTTGACAAGAAGTTGTTGTTTAAGCAGGGACCTAAATTATTATCCGAATCGAGAACCTATACCTATGGACTCTGGAGAATCAGTTCGAGAATTAGTCAGGAAGTATTCAGAGAAGGCAACAACCCAGGAGGAAGAGAAGAAAGCAAATACCATGGAATGGAGGCCTAAGGAATTTCAACCAATGCAGATGCCCACAACTTCAATGATTTCGACCAACAGATGGGAGATGTGGAGTCCACCGGAAATGCATTACGGAAAGGAAGACGAGGACAACCATATAGGATTCGGATTGCGACGGTCACAGCGGTTAGGCGACAAGGGAAAGGAAAAGGAGAAGGCAGATCAGTCAGTACCAGAGAACACAGGGAAATCAACGGAACTCACCTACGGCACCACCTCCCAATCAGGAAGCTAATAAGCAACCAGTGGCAGCAAAGAAGAGAAGACCAAGTTATCCTGGCGCCTGGGTTGAAGGAGATTCGGACGATGGAAGTAGTGAAGCAAGCATAGCTCCAGAACCAGCAAAAATTCCAGAAAAGGTACCTGAAAAGGAAGGCAAGGATAAATCAGCCAAGGATTCTGTAGGACAGGTGGTTGACAAAGCAAAAGTTGGGGGGATTGAGGAAGAAGATTCTTAAGCAAAGTTTCACACTTACTTTGGAGGAACTCCTACTCATTGCACCCAAGTTTATCCAGGAATTGCAGAATTTTTCTACGGAGGAAGCCAAGCCGGTTGAACGCAGCCAGAATTCTGGAAGATGTAACCGGAGCGAATATGAAGAGGGCGACTTTATCGAGAAAGGGTGTCATCCATCACCTGGGAAGACCTTGACCTATGCGTGCCCACTAGGGTTTGTTACTCTAACCATTAACGGACGGAAACTGAGAGCATTAGTGGACAGCGGAGCAGAGTTGAATATTATGCCTGAAGAAGTAGCAGTTCGACTGGAATTACCTACAAGGGAAATCAGCATGAATATCACAGGAATTGGTGGTCACTTATCTCCAGTAGTCGGGTTAGCATAAGGTATATCCTTTAATATTGACACTGAGACCAGGAAAGCAGCAAATTTTTCATAGTTTGGGGAAAGGTGTATACGGTTCTTGGGCGTCCATTTTAGCAGATCATAAGGTGCGTCTGGAGTTGTCACAGTCCAAGGGAGAAATATTAAGTTATGAGCTCTGGGATGGAGGGAGATTGTGCATACCTATTTGTTCACCAGAGGTTCCAGGATGGGAAATGGCTCCACCGCGGCGTTTAATGAATAGATGTTCTCATAGCATCCAGCGGGAGGAGTATACAAACCATGAGGAGGAAATTCAGGCTGATTGGAATTTTGAGGAGCTGAGTTCGATGATTCCTGGAGGAGAAACGACGGAGGACACGGAGGCCAGCAATAGTGAAGAGGAAGACTTGCTATCAGGACAGGTGGATACCAGTGGATCTACGGAGGAAGAGGAGTTGGCGACCACACCAGGATTTCGAGAGGACGACGTGAGGAGAATTCAGGACTTCCAGGAGGAAGGGGAACATTTATCTTGTTCGAAGATAGTGAAGACCAATGGATTACGAAGGAGGAAGACAACCCCTGGTTGAACTGGGATCCCAAGTGGATGGAATGCAGGACCTATAACGTTACATGCACGGAGAAGGACTCAAAATGGACTGGGTGCCGGAATTGGATTACGTGGATGGAGGATTTCCAAGGTTTCAGTTCCTACAAATTTATCCTGAAACACAGGATCTAGAGCAGAAGGGATATGGTCAGAACTTCCAGGATATACGGTGGGCAGGATTGGATTCATGATGTTGCTTACCAAGGAGGGAACGGCAGGGTATGTACAGAACAACAACGTTTGGCCGGGACACTGGTGGATTACTCCTGAGGCGAGATATGAGTTGTATCTTGGTCTTGATGAGGGGATAGATTCTTGAGTGAGCAATGGTCATGGGATACTTATGTATATCGAGGAGAAGAGGAAAAAGAGTTTCTTGCGAAGGTAGTGGCTAGGATGGTAGTGTGTTTGGTGAATTTAGCTGGGAGGGTTTTGTTGGGCAGCAAGAGAAGAACAGAAGGCTATAGGGGAGAACTATAAAACTTTCTGGACAGATTGGGAAAGGGAAATCTACAATTATTGATAGAAGTCTCAGCTAGCATCAGTTAGCAATAATAATAGTCATATTATATGTATATAAATATTGTTCTTTTTTTGATGATTGGAGGTAGGGTCATGTTTATATTTCTCTCTTTCTTTTCTCTGCTTTGGATTCACTCAATTGTTGCTGTAAGGTGTTAGTAGGGACTTAGTTGGTAGGGCTCAGTTTTTTTTAGGGTCATAGGTGGAACACATGTATTTTTTTTTTATGGCAGACCAAAGTATTTACAATATTGGAGTCACATAAAAAAAAAAAAAAAAAAAAAAGCAGAGAAAAACAAGTCATTTTTTAGTATATACAATGGAAGGGGGATAACAGACATATGGGATAAGGAGCAGCTGGTGTTAGTCGTTATGTATGGTTCGTTTAGTGGTTTTCATGTGTGTTCGCGTCATTCTTTTATTCGTTTTTTTTTTTTGGCGTTAATCGGTTCGGGCGAGATAGAGAGGAAGGCCGAGAAGCGGTTGTTAGCGACGTAGGCGAGGGTGATTGGACTAGGCCTTGTCGCCTTAAGGAAAGCGTTGAAATGGCCCTGGATGCGCGTGATGAGGTAGATACGGGCAGCAGCCTCTTGATCGGACAATGGGGGTAGAAGTTCAAGTAGTTAATAGTGTCGATCATCACCGAGTGGGCGATTTCGTTAAGCTGGTCGGCGGTGTAAGCAAAGCGATGGGGAATGTTGCGTCCTTCTTGGAGGACTCGATGGATCTGCTCTGGATTCATTTCCAAGTAGCGGGGCGATGGAGAGACCGAGGATCGTTGCGGGGGCGTTTGAAGGCTGGCGGAGCGTCGTCGCGAGGCGACATCGGAGCGAGAGTGCTTTCGCCATCGTCGGATGGTGGTAGTGCCACACTGGGCGAGTACGGGCTGACATACAAGGGGCCGGAGCGGGCGGTGACATGTACAGAGGGATTGGTAGGACGTTCCGGCGGAAAGCAATAAGACTACATATAAAAAAAAAACGAAAGTTAGTCTCGACGATTCAAGGCAAAACAAAGGAGGGAAGGTGTACGTTGAAGGAAGGACCAGCGGCTGGGATGGTAGAAGGTGCATCCGCACGCGCCTTGCCTTTGTAAAGTCGCGGATCAGTGGTCTCAGGACGAGGTTGGCCAGGCATGTAATCGGGAAGCTGGCGGATGGTATCAGGATGCGATTTGAGGAAGCGTTCGGTGGCCCTCCTTTTCATGGCCATCCACGCATTCTCGGAGCCGTCGTAAGGGGGTTCAGCATCGCCAGCAATCCCAGGAATGCTGTTGAAATCAACGCCTTGGGGTTGCAGCATGTCCTTAAGAAAACAGAGATGGACAGTTAGCTGGCTGCAACTAGGTTTATTCCGAAGAAGAATTGGGTCGAGGGGGCTTACCTCCTCTTCTTTAACAGGAGTGCTGACGACAAAAGATCCAGGATTCAGGGAGGACATGGTGGACGAAGCAACAGAAAGGAAGAAGAACGGTGATGGCAGAAGCTGAGGGTGTGGAGGCTGCTGAGGAATGAAAGACTGGTGCAACCAAGCTGATTTTATAGGCAAGGGAGAGACGCTTACCTTAGCCACCCACAGGGCAGCCCCATCGAACAGCAGCATGGACAAGTGACACGTCATCCGCTGACGGTACTGGCTGGCGGCTAAACTTGAGCTACCCTCTTCAAACACGTCAACAATGTACGAACCTGGCGTTTCTATTTGGATTGACGGAATGGAAGCTGGATTGAATCAGTTACAGGGACTACAGGTAGAAGGAATAAAAGGAGAATAAAGAAAGAGAGCACTCACCTTGGTGGATCAGAAAGATTTGCGACAGCTGAATAGTTCGCAGCAGCCACGCAGATCAGGATGAACGGAGGTGGCGGGGTGGCGGGTGACGAAACAAGTTCCTGTAAATGTAAATGGAAAATCCAAAGTTAAACTGTCCATACGGGGCAGAGGGCATCTGTTTGGTCGATCCATGTAGGGAGTCTGTATACATGTCTAATGAATCTATGCAAGCTTTAACACAATTCATTCATTGACGAAGTAGGGAAGATTGGGTGACAACACTCTTCACATTCATTCACAAGTTTTTTTTTCTTGATGGTGACCTGCATAGTGTACTAGAGATAAAATAAATAAAAAAAAATATATATAAATATAAAAAAAAAAAAAAATGAAAAGATAAAATGTGAGAGTAGGCTGCAATTAATTTTGTCAAGCTGAGGGTTAGGGTGGGTCACTTCAATCAATTACCAACCAATTCATGAACAAGTACACCAGATTAGAGGAAAGATAATGCGCTCAAGTGAACAAAACTTTCAAAAATTTTTAGTAAGTCAATTAAACCTCCACACAAACTAGATCAGCTTACACTTTATTTTATGAAGAGAAAAACAGAAATCACCATTATGGAAAGAAATATTCAGGCGGCAAAGTAAAAGGGAGTAGCTAAGAAGATTCGGCCAGTCAATCAACCAATGCCTCAAGACATTAATCCACCATTAGAGAGACCTCAGTTATCTCGAGATCCTTACTTAACCCTCTGACTCCCTCTCCACCAGACTTTGTAGAAACCAGGCGTATTACAGCAAAGAGATTGGAATCAGTGAACTTTGGACCTCCAGGATGGCTTACAGATGAGGAATTAAAGCTACTCAAGCACGTGATTGTTCTACGTGAGAGAGCAATTGCATTCTCAGAAGAGGAGCGGGGAATACTGAAACACGAATATGGTCAGCCTTACAAGATTCCAGTAATTGATCATGAACCTTGGCAGCAGAGGCCTATACCTATACCAAATTCAATCAGAGGAGATTTTATTGAGCTAGTGAGGAAGAGGATTCAGACCGGTTTGTACGAGCAATCAACATCTAGCTACTCAAGCCTGTCTTTTGTGTGGCAAAGTCTAACGGAAAATTACGGATAGTACACGATTTACAGCAGTTGAATAAAGTTACCATCAAGGACGCAGGTTTGCCACCAAAGATTGAGGAGTTTGTGGATTCATTTGCAGGAAGAGCATGTTATGGACTGGGAGATATTATGGGCGGATACGACGAAAGGGAATTGGACCCAGCTTCAAGACCTTTGACAACATTTGAAACACCACTAGGACGGCTGCAATTGACTCGACTACCTCAAGGTGCAACAAACTCTGTAGCAGTTTATCAGGCGCAAATGACTTGGATCCTTCAAGAGGAATTACCGGAACATGTAGGAATTTTTATTGATGATGGAGGAATAAAAGGTCCCAGATCAGATTATGATGGAGCAAGATTGGACGAGAATCAGAATATTCGTAGGTTCATATGGGAATATGCAGTCACGTTGGAGAGGATATTATTCAGAATTGAGGAAGCAGGATTAACTATCTCTGGGGAGAAGTTTGCCTGCTGTGTACCAGCTTTGGATATAGTAGGACATGTGGTTTCGCAGCAAGGGAGGACTATTTCAGTAAAGAAGCAAAACAAGATTCAATCATGGCCACCACTTACTTCCAAAAGAGATGTTCGCCAGTTTTTGGGATTATGTGTGTATGTCAGAATGTTCATCAAGGATTTCTCAGCAGTTGCAGCACCACTTAGGAGGTTGACTCGAATTGACACGGAGTTTCTTTGGACGGAAGAGTGTGAAGAAGCATTCCAAGCATTAAAGAGGATAGTAGGTGAGGAAATTGTGCTGAAAGGAATAGACTACGGAAAGGATGCTGGGAAAATCAAGCTAGCGGTGGACTCAAGCTACATTGCAGCCGGAGCAGTTCTCATGCAAGAGGATAAGGAAGGAATAGATCGACCAGTGCTATATGAATCAGTAACTTTCTCGGCCAAGGAATCAGAATACGCTCAGTCAAAATTGGAATTATTGGGAGTGGCAAAAATACTGAAGAAGCTCCAAACCATTCTCTGGGGACAACACTTTGAATTACAGGTGGATGCAAAGGCTCTCATACAGATGATAAATACTCCAAGTTTACCAAGTGCTCCAATGACAAGGTGGGTGGCGTTCATTCAGCTTTTCTCATTTGATTTGATACATAAGCCAGGTAAGACTTTTACTATGCCAGATGGATTATCACGAAGACCAGTTGACAAGGACGACGTAGCTAAGGAATTTGATGAAGAGGACGGATGGGTCAAACCACACCCTGGGATGGGTATCAAGGAAGTTGACATTGTGGAAACTACAGTCGAGGGAGCAGGTATTCAACAGATTGGGTTTTGGAAGAGGATGAAGGACTACCTTGGCACTTTAGTACGACCACCAGAATGCTCAGACAAGGAATTTCAGAAGATTAAACGTCGATCCCAGAACTACTTCATTGAAGGAGGACAGCTTAAGAAGAGAAGTGAACCACACAGTCAGATTATAGTTTCAGTTCCGGAAATTCAGCAGAAAATCATGAAGGCCTTACATGAAGAATTGGGACATCGTGGAGTAACTGAAACATACAGAAGGATCAAGTTGAGGTACTGGTGGGAAGGAATGAAGAAAATTGTCAAGAAGTGGGTCAAATCATGTGAAAATTGTCAGCGGAGGAGTAGGGATTTACAGAAGGAGGATGGAAAGGCAACTTACAAGACAACATTGTTTGAAAGAGTCAGCATGGACGCAGTACATATCAAGGCGGGAAGATGGAAGTATTTGATTGTGGCCAGGGACGATTTCTCAGGTTGGGCAGAAACTGTGGCATTGGCTAAGTTGAATGCAAAGAATGTTGCGGACTGGTTTCAGGCGGAATGGATCTATAGGTATGGTGTTCCAAAAGAGGTAACCGTGGATGGAGGAGCAGAATTCAAGAAGGAACTACAATCAGCAATGCGCAAGGTAGGGACAAATCTTAGAATGGTAACACCGTACTACCCAGAAGCTCAGGGAATGGTGGAACGAGGACATAAGGAGATTAAGGACGCACTGACAAAAATGTGTGGGGAGGATGGTAAGAGGTGGAAGGAATACTTACCACTGGTCACCTTTGCAGATAGGATTTCGACAAAGCGGACAACAGGCTATTCCCCATATGAATTGCAGTTTGGTCAGGTTGCCATATTACCGGTGGATCACGAATTAGGAAGTTTTTTAACTGTGGATTGGACGGAAATCAGAACTACGGCGGAATTGTTGGAAGCAAGAACAAAACAATTAGCAGCCAAGAAGGAGATGATGGAGGACGCACATAGAAGAATGAAACAAGCTCGGGAGACTTCGGTTCGGTACTGGGACAGGCGATTGGCACATCGATTGCGGAAACCTTTGAAGGCTGGAGATTTAGTTCTGGTTTACAACAAGGCACTTGAGACACAGTGGGGAAATCTATTTAAACATAAGTGGAATGGACCATACCGGATTGTCAAGCAGGTAAACAAGGGGCCTTACGTTCTGGCAGAATTGGATGGGACAGTGCTAACAAGAACATTTGCAGCAAGTCACATCAAGAAATTCTACCCACGAGGGGAATCAGAGGAAGAAGAGGGTGAGGAATTGACAGAAGAGGAAAGACAGGAGGAAGAGGTGGAGGATACTTCATGGGAAGACCAGGAGGAAGAGGAGGATGTGGATATAGAGGAAGAAGAGGAGGAATGAGAGTTAGTGGTGAAGTAAGGTCATTCTTTTTAGTTATTTTATTTGAGTGGAAAGTATTGGTAGGCAAACAGTTTCCTTTGTTTAGCTGAGGGAATAGGGTGGGCCAATTTAAACAAATCAAGTCATTAGTCAGTCAGTCAAGATTACATTCATTGGATGTGGAAATAATTTGAAGATGGGAAGAGTTAGTTTGGAAGTGAGAAGGTATGAATTGCGGAAGTGGAAGACGTGGAATGGAAGTTGGAATTTTATAGCGGAACTGCGGGAATAGAACTTATAGGACGAGCGGGATACATCAACGGCGGGCAAAAGCATTGGAATAAATGGGAAGGTGGTATTATGTGGTAATCATTATGAGCAAAGGATGAAAGAATGGATCTGGAGCTTAGTGGTAGTGATTTTTCAATGACTTTTGTGGATATTATGCTACCAGCCTCTTACTTGGACCAATGTCGTCAGCATGGAGACTGGATTACGGATTGGATTGCAGCGTGGATAGGTCATAGATGGAGTCGCGGACACATCATGGATATTTAAAGCGTTGGATCAATCTAAGGAATTTAGACATTAGGGCCCTGGATTAGGACGTAGCGGTAGGGAGGAGAGATGATCTGGAATTCTATAGGACTTTATTTTTCAGGAGGTTTGGTATAGGATGAAGGCAACTATTCAACGTGCGGAAATGGAATCAAGGTGTATTGGATCATGAAGAATTAAATTTTCAACATTTGATGGTTCATTTCGTGGTATAGATATTTGGACAATGTTCTTTTGGCATTTTCACGAATGCTGTGGACAGCATTAAGTTGGGGGGGATGTGGTGCTCTATTTGCGTTACAATGCCAAAAGCACATGGCAGAGGTATTGTGAGCATATGAGTGTATGCATATGACAGTCTTTACAAGAGGAGGAAGTGTTATCATGGCTGGGCTAGGATATATACAATATGGATGGACAATAATTACAGGAATAGGGAAGTATGGCTTGACTGGGAATGGAACCCAGGACATGTCAAGGCTGGGTGACTTTATGTCTCAACCAGGAATTGAACAGAGGATGTACCAAGACTGGGAAACTTTGTGTCTCTACCAGGGATGGAACATAGGTCAGGTTCAGTTATTAGGGTAAGGAGTTTTGTAAGGGTGGAATAATGTGTTGTAAGGGTTAGGGATTTAGTATTGGGAAGAGTGGCGGAAGGAAATAATTATGTGAGGAGGGAAAAGAGGTAAAGGTGGGAAGTGGGAAGAGAGGCAGAGACCCTGAATATTGGAGGAGGAAGACTGTATTGGAATGTTCTGGCAGCAGGGAGGTGTTTGAGATATGAAACATGATACAGGTGTGAATACAGGTGCCCCGGCTTGAGACACGTCTCAGGACCGCATGTACTGTGCTGTATGTGGCTTTGGAATGTTCCGGCACATACTGATACACCCAAATATGACATCATGCTGTGCAGAATATGACCTCATGCTGTGCTGAAACATGTCTCAGGTTGTACCTGACCAGCAAAAATCCCTCATGGAGTTTCCCTGCAGCAAAAATCCCTCACTCTTCAATATAAAAGAAGGGCCTCTCCCCCTCAATCCAACTTTTCCTCACTGACCTAGGAGAGTCTGTCCTGATCTACCAGTTAGTAGCTTTAGTGTTTGTTATTTAGTAGTAGTAGTGTGTGTTAGTGGTTAGTGGTTAGTGTCTATTAGTAGTAGTAGTGTTAGTTAGTAGTAGTAGTAGTGTTTGTTAGTGTTATAGTGATTAGCCTGAGTAGAGTGTTAGTTAGTAGTAGTAGAGCAACATCACCAACCATCATCAACATAATAGATAGTAGTAGTAGTGTTAGACTTTATATATATATATTAAACCCTACTGGTTATTATCCATCATCTGGAGTTTGTGTTAGGTCTGTTAGAGTTATTGAATAAGGTGATCTAGGTCTGATAGAGGCTACTATACATAGTAACTCTGTCTTGTAATCAGCCATCTTTATTTAAATATTGATTCAAGATTCCTTATATTTGTGTAGTACTATTAGAGGGGCAGGTCTTTCAAACCACCCGTCAGTTGTAATAGCTTTTACTTAGTTGTGCAATTGATTCCCCCTCAGAGGATCTTTACCAAATATTATTATTTGTCCCACAGGAGTCCCACAACGCTACGCTACCTGTTAGCTATGAGTTACGCTACAGATTCTTCCAAATTCTGTTAGCGGAAGAAAAGCTATGCTAACTGTTAGTGTAGCGGAAAAAAAAAAAACTAACGCTACAGAAAAATTTCAAAAAAAAAAATCAGCTACGCTAACCGTTAGTGTAGCTGAATAAAATTACAACTAACGCTACACAAATTTGGGAGAAAAAAAAAGCGCTACGCTAACGGTTATCGGCCATGTAGCGTAGCGTAGCATAGCAGCCCACTGTTGCTGATCCTGGCCAAAACCAAGTAAGGTTCCAATGCCCGCAGAATGAGATTTTCTACAGATACAAAGGATATCCCCCAGGAAATATCTATCTGGATTTGCCTAATCTAATCACACTTACAACAAATGTTGGAGCCCTATTTATTTTTCAAGATATTCAGATTTAATCAAGGTAGAAATCACATCTAAAGGTATTATGCATTGTTCTGGCAGAAGGGAACTTTGAAATGGTGCCTAAAAACAGTTCTTAATTCTATCATAAATGTGATGGATAACAAAATTCATAATGCAAACTCTTACCTTCAGGAAAGAGTTCCTACATTCCGAGAATAATTGTTGTATATTCTCCACTGCCTCTACTAGTTCATAAGAGTCACTGGCTTAATGAAGCATCACCCTGGCCATTACAACCTCTTTCTGGACATGTCTATCCAACAGGAGGTAATAGTTTCTGTTTCAAGCAGTTTCTTTTGCCTTTGGACTGATTTGAGGCATTTTTCTGATTTTGGGAAGGACATTTCTGAAGAAAAGAGGTTGGACTAGCAATTCAAAGGCTTTGGTGCACCAGCCAGTCTGATGAATTGTTACCTGCAGGCTGGGTTCTCTGGTGTATCTAGAGAGACACTCATGCCAGTAGCATTTTTAAAATGGGTTTCCTTGTTTGGAGTTTGGTCATTTTAACATGTGCCTGTTTTGACTGCCGAGAAGTGGTCTCAAGCAATGTTTGAGTCAGACATACAGCCCACTTTGGGCTGCTGAATTTGATGCTTTTCTCGTTCCTGTATGCACGGCTGCAGCGTAGGGCTGTTAGAACGCAACCCAAATCGAGCAGGAAGATAAACTCTTATCAACAGGAAACATGGCTACATCGCAAGGTGATTTTTTGTCCTTGGTGATTGTCTTGGGTCCCGGTGAGTTCTTCCTAACCACCATTTCTGGTGACACTTGGAGAAGCTAGCTTTTCTCTTCACATCACGACTATGATATTCGCAGCCATTCCAGCGGGAGAATTGGTGCGATTTCAACTCTGTGCTCTTTCGTCTAGCTTCCGGGATTACTGGTCGGACGTTAGCAGGCCTTGTCCTGCCAATTGTACAACCAAATTTCCTGTGCTACATTCATAGAGTGAGATTTATAGCGATGCAAACAACAAAACATATGTGTATCATTCATCTACCTGGTTGAGCAGCTCTGGCGAAGATGGAAGCAACAACAGGCGGTATGCGAAAGTCTTAGACTCTAGGGAAATTGTTGCAACAAAAATGGTTGAAACTGCGAACTCATTTTGTAAATATTTATTTAAAATAACAAAAGTAAGGGCCCGGCTGACATCATCACTAGGGCAGGAATTCTGGACCCTTCAGAATTCCACCTTTCCAAGCCGACTTCAAGTCCACAACCACACTAATGTGGTCGGGAGTATGAAGTCGCTTTAGAAGGTGGCGTCAATTGCAGCCGAATCAAATCAAAAGGGAATGGTTGTCTGAGGGTAATATCCTCGTCATACAACGTTCCATCCCCAGTCGATGATGATCCGGCTCCCTCGGCGTCAATCGCAACCGAATCAACTCGGAGGAGATGGTTGTCTGAAGGTGATTCCTTCGTCATACAACGTTCCATCCCCTGCCGATGATCCAGCCCTCTCGAGATAGTTAGTACAAGCACTTTCAGCTGCACTGTCACTCACCGCAATGCCAGGGGTGTATCCAAGAGTTGAGGCCGGCAGACCGAATTGCTAAATAAAAACCTTCTGGCCAAAATCATAGCGGAGTCCAAGATACTTCTTGTTTGCTATTGAGTCGTTCCCTTCCGTCGTCGGATAATCAAGGCAATCGAGTGCATCATTTCTTGCCGTAAAACCCGTAATGAAAAATCATGTTTGATGATCCGGCGGGTGGCACGAGGAGGCTCCTCGAATTGGGCAATGCATTTCACAATTAGCCTCATCCCTGTACCGCATCGGTTGCCGTGAATGATGCAGCCAGATACCCTGGCGGTGCATATTGTGCTTCGAATGATCAGTCCGTGATAATCCTGCAACACATCGTTTTGCAATCACCAGATACGTCTGCGTGACGCTCCTGCGGAGACTCTTTCCGAGTGAGCCAATTCAGCCTTCGATCTTGAGGAGAATACTTGCGGCAGGTGGATGCCGAAGCTCATGCATCACACGATCGGAATTGAAAGACCTGAAGACATTGTCAAGTATATGTCGCTTGAAGTCTTTTCAGGTATCCTCCTACTGGACCAGTGAATGCCTCTATGAGACCCGAACGCGAAAGAATTGGTCAGACGAATCCCATCAGCCAAAGCAGCGGGACAGAAAACTTACTAAAGCTTTTGCTGGTCCACGTACGAGAAGCTGCCTTGGAGGTGTGCAGTATTGTATGGGATGAACCCCAGGATAACTGATATAACACCTTCAAAAACGATGGAAAAAATGGCTGTTAGTAGCAAGTAAGAATCATGACCATCGGTCGGAATAGCTATGCAACTGTGAACGCACCTTAAAAGGGAGCTTCTCGGTTCGTTGAAGCATGAGTGGACTTCGCTCAAAATGATGCCTGACAGCATCTATTTATCTATTTTCATGAACCTCTGCCGGATCGCTCGGCGAATATGGTCGCGCGCCGGGCGTTTGAGGAGATCTTGACGGGTCATGCTCGGGTCGGATGCTGAGAAGGCTTGAGAGTGCCTTAGTGTGAGAAGCGAGTGTGTCTTCATCATACATGTTGGTTTTTGAAAGGATGGTAGTCTAAGTCATAATTGCACGTTATCAAGAAAGTTTCAGGTATTGACGGCATCATTTGGGAGCAAGAATACCAAAGTATAAGACTTACCAGTTTGATCCGAGGTCTGATAGGGATAAAGCGACGAAATAGAGAGCCGTGAAACATCCTTGCAAAGACTGAGCTGGATAGCACCAACTGAAAGTACATAGATCTATTCTATGCGGAGATATGGACTCCATGTTGTACGAGTAGGAATTGTAGCTTTGATGGATAACACCCTTCTGCATTCTTTATCATACCGATCCTATGAACTAGATTGAAGAAATAGGATTCAGGTCTCTACCCAAGTTCATTGCCTGGCATGAACAATCTAAATCAAAAGCCACGAGTGCACAGGATGATTATGCTAGACTGCGATGTTCTAGCGGATAAAGGTCGGCTTGGTAGATCATGTTGGCTAGACCGTTAGTCCAGTTGTGCTCTACACTGCTGGTGTGGATAGTAAGATGAAATGGAATCATTTGATGCCAATAATAAATGAATAATGATGCCGCAATAGCAAGCTATCGCAATCAGATTCATGGAGAAGAAGACCTGAAGTCGGCAGCTTTCGAATAAAATCAATAGCAACGGACAAGTCATTGCTGAGCTCAATATGCTGGTTATGAGAAAAGGGTTCAAGGAGACTGTTGACATGAATCTGCCAAACAGTCACTAGTCCTCGGAGAGTCATCCGAATTCATTGGATGATTTGACCCATGTTGTTGAAAAGGAAGGCTGACATGTTGAGCCGCAGTGGAGTGGAAAGATTTTAAATAAAGCACCCAACGGAAGAATTCGATCTCCGTAAGATCGGATGAAATGAGTGTCTAAACTGCATCGCCTAGCCTCCGGGAAGTGGAAGACGAACGAACTGGGAGGGTATGGGGAGATTGGGAACTATGAGGGATGGAATAAAGCAGAGCAGAGCAGTGCGATGGTTTTTTGGGGGAAAAGATCGAGAAGAAGTTGAGAGCTGATGAGGAGGTAGTTGGTGCGGATGGGGGAAGGTTTGACCTGGACAAGTGGCCTTTTTAAGGTGAATCAGGAGCCCCACTGGCACAGCCAGGCCTCGTGATGTGGGGTCAGCTTTGGACCATAAAAAAAACAAACGGTGAGTTGTTTGGTTTGTTCTACTGAGCTTGCTCAGTGTTGAACGGGCCGCAAAGCGCACTGACGGTTTTTTTCCTATGTTTTTTTGATCATTAGTCTCCGTTGCATTAGATATTCGCCGTTGCAGACCTCAGGGGCTGCTGATTCTCGTTCGACTGCCCATATTTGTCTTACATATCCTGCCCCATTGTGCAAAACCATGGACTGATCCCCTTGATCTCGAAATCCCGCTCAAGAGAAAGTCGTGTTGACTAGTTGCACAATGAAAGAATCCACTGGTTTTAATTGAAGATTCAGGAGATACTTCCCTCATCTTCACCGGCTTTTATCCTCGAACTCGCATAGCTCAATGAGTTCACAGTTTTCAAGGTATGTACAATATTCTGGAGTGTTTCTTTAGCTATTTCCCTATCATATTCGCAAGTTAAATAGACAGTCATCATATTTGGTACAAGCATAAGCCTGAACCCAAAGCTGATGTTAGCTATCGTCCGTAGAAAATATTGCAGGGTACACGAAAAACATTCCACCGCCTGCTCTCTTTGTTCCAAAAAGTCTCCCGAGATCCAATGGAGCTGCAAGAAACCACCAATCAAGCAGCCATAAAAACATGGTAGATGGGAGAAGAATGTCTTGGTCAATTGTGCCTGGTTTGAATTTGGAGGATGGAATTTCAGTGGGGTTCAGTTAGATGGATTTGGTGGATTTCACAGGAATGGACCTCTTAAACATGTTTCAGGTGGGGATGTAGATGTTTGCCAGATGGGGTAACCCAAGCTCAGCACTTGATGATGCATGAAAAATACAGCCTGAGATAGAGACCCCAGTGGATTGGGGTTTCGGGGGTCACATCACTAAAAGTGGAATAGTGAAACAATTTATCAGAGCCAGTGGAGTTGATTTTTTATTGGTAGTCTGTTTGGTACATCCAAAAATCTCCAGAGTTACCACCTACCAAAAATTCCCCCTCCATTTATCATAATTCCTTACACAGATCAGTACAACCAATACTCCCAAATTTCCAGTCATTGCTTCAGTTCAAGAATGAAGATCAAAGGAACATTGTCAAGATCTCTGTGTTATTCATCTTTCTTGGTGGCTTATAATTCTGTTCAAAGACAATCAAGACATCCTACAATGACTCACCAATTACTGGACAACAAAATACGACATTCCTTCTATATCCCAGCCACAGGTCAGGAATCCCCATCCAAAGATTTCTGAAAATCCAAAACTCTCCCTTTTCTTTGAAAAAATTCTTGGGGATTTTGATGGTGTCAATGTTCAAGCTAAATTCCAGGAACACATGGCATCTCCTTATCAAAACCCCCAGAGTTTTCTCTTGCAAAATGTCCTCAGAGTGATTGATTTTGATATGAAATTCGCTTAGGTGATGGTGGGATGGGAAGGCTACGCACAAAATGCAATAGTGTTGCAACATGCACAAACATCTGATTTCAAGATCCCCAAAGGTCATTTCTATTTGGCAGATGGTGATTATGGATTAGGAAAAGGTGTCCTAGTACCTTTGAGAAACTATTGTTCCGCAAGTCTGAGAACATGAGAAGCAAGAGAAAAAACCACATAATTTTTCTTTAGTTAGTATGTACAAGAAGCAAGAAGTATTTGAAGATCTTATAAAAGCTTGGAGAGGAGAGGGAAAGATGGGTCTCATAGACTCAATGATTTTCAAGTCATACTTGTATGGATCTGAGGTGGCTCCAATTGCAGATATTCAGGTATGCAAGAGTGAAAAATAGGAGCTGTTAAGGTTGATGGCAAGGCTCTGAACATCCAAAATGTACAAGATGTGGGTAGCATGATAGTTTTTTTGGGCGGATGGAGTCATTGCTTCCTCTCTTGCAGCGGGAGTGGGGTTGCTCAGCGCACCGTCGCGCACCCCGGCGCGCATCACATAGTTTATGGGTTTATGGTATGCTGTTAGGGGAGGAAGCCATACCCTCCTGACGACTTCACTCATCAACCACGAACGAACGCACACACACATCGATTGAACTAGCAGCAGCGTTGAACTCACGAACGACGCAGACCGAATAGGTATCGGAGAAACAGAGAGGGCAGCAAGAGAGGGGCAGCGAGGGCAATGTCGGAGGATCTATTTTCGGTGTTAGCGGCGATCGGGATCATGGCGCTGGTGTACCGGTGGTTGACGACGTCGCCGGGGGCGGGCTCGAATACGAATGGGTCGCATTCGGCCGGCACTCTGACGGCGCTGCAGCGGCGCGCAATGAGTCTCCCTCGCGCCCAGGTCGACCGCCTGCTCACCATGTTCCCCCAACTCACTGAAAACGAAGTCCGCTATGCCCTCGTCGTACAGCGCGGCGGCGTCGAGGCCGTCGCCGAACGTGTCCTCATTCGTGGCGGCCTGGAACCGGTGAGGCCCCTGTCTGTCTGTCTGTCTCTTGCAGCTGCTGCTCAAGCATTCATGTGCTCAACCAACCATCGCAATCAGTTGAATAATCCTGTTGAAGCCACCAGGCCTTCTTTTCTCAGTCCTCTCGCATGACAAATTGAATTGATACCCTCTTTTTTGGTGCGTTGACAGCCGCCGCCGAATTTCTTCCCACAGAACACGAGTCCGCCAGCGACACCACAGACCACCACGGAGGGGGGGAGCGGCGGCACGACGACGGGTACACGGTCGCAACCGAGCGTGCCGAAAGCGGTGCCCAGCTTGATAGCCAAGCTGAATCTTCAAGCGTACAAAGAGGACCAGGATGAACTGTTTCGAGACAACAAGGATTGGTGCTGGGAGGAGTGTAGAAAAAGACTCGCTCAACGACTGTTAATTCCCGTCTCCTCTGATGACGACCACTCTATCGGCTCGTCATCTTCCCTCAACGATCGGAAGGCTAGAATGGTCCTCGAATCCAGATGGTGCGTCTCACTCCTGCTACCCACCCTCGAAACTTTGACTCTTATATCCCATCCCATCTTATTCACAGGAAAATGTTACAAAAGGAGAAGAAGGGGAAAGGAGTGGCAGCAACAAATTAGCTTCACATAAAGTGTCACTCTTCATGCTTTCGTTTGTTTAATCCCACTTTTCTTCCTCCACCTTTTTTGTTCAGTTTTTGTTTCTATTACTCAAAGCGGCGTCATGTATTTGAATTAATCTAGAGGAAGTAGAGAAAGGGAAAAAAAAGAAAAGAAAT
>SMGU01009151.1:0-10708 GCA_004348175.1 Puccinia novopanici
AACTGACGCTGAGTGCTAATTCATTCAAAAGCCCATTCAGCTGTTAATGCTGCCCCCAATAGACCCGACTCTACCACCTCTCCAGCGCGATCCTTCAGTAATAAACCTATAGGTATAGAGGCACTCGAGGATGAACCTTGTAAGGCATTGTTATGAACCCCTCCCTACCCAGTTGTTCACAATCGAATATTTACTCTAATGAATTCTTCCTTAACCCAACCATCACAAAAGTTGAAAGCAACAAACCTTCCACACAAAGCTCAGAGACAAGCCAATATAGCGTTGAGGATCCAGATGATGAATCTCGTAAGACATTCTTATGAACCCCTCCCCACCCAGTTATATATAACGATCCAATATTGACTCCAATGAATTCTTCCTTTTCCAAGCACCTGAAAATGCGAATCAAGGGCACCACCAAACCGTCCCAAAAGCTGAAAGCTCCAAACCACCCACACGAAGCCCAGAGACAAACGATCATAGCGTTGAGGAACCAGATGAGGAACCCGAACACCCCCAACACACGGGCCCGAAAGGATCTACGATTGAACGGACAAATTCAAATACAAAAGCGCAGGGTCCAGTAGGACCCCCTGCAGGTGGCCGTCGACCTCCGGTTCCGCCCCCTCCTGAAAATGTGGGGGTTGGTGTTCTACCCGTGCGCGATGAGTGGATGTACGTTGCTCTAGTTCAATATATGACAGCCCATCAAACATTCACTAATTCAAATGAACTTTGAATCCATTATCGAATATGACGAAATACATGTCTGCAGGTCAATCAAGCAGTTTGAGATCATGGCACAACGGCGCATGGGTTTTACACCAAAAGACTTGACCAAGTTTAAAGCCGAGCTACGGTAGGTCAAAAAATTGACTCGGCCGCCAAGCTAGCGGTTGAATTGACATTCACCGCTTTACTTGCTTTTTTTGTCACTCCATTCTTACTCCAGGAAACCTTTTCGCCATGTCGCATCCGAGGCCGAAAAACAGGCTAAGCTATCACAACTTATTCCATACACCTTAAGCTGGCTCAATAAAAATGTTAAAGAGTAAGCCGTAGCCTTCTCCTGTTGTCTTTCAGCATCTAATTGACATACACAAAATTTCTTGTTGTTGTTTGTTGTGAAGCCATAATTTCAAGAGCCAGCTTCAGGACCCCAATCAACGTGCGCAATTGGAAAGAGTCCTGCGGCAATGGTTTCTACAAATGTATGTCTCGATTTCTTTGTGTTCCAGAATTCCTGACCTTTTTTCATTATGTACTGAGAACTTGACAATCCACACCCAAATCCAGGACCCTGGCAGAGACGCTCGTATACCACCACCCAGAGGTCACCGCTAGACAAGAGAAATATTTTGTCAAATTTGCCACACAGAAACTGTCGCTTCCTAAAGGCACATATATCCCACAAGAAGGCTGGGATCTTGACAAAGTTGATGAACTCTATAAAGAATGGATGGCAAGTAAGAAAGGGCTCAAGTTTCATCTACTTAACTTTTGGGATAAGCTCTCAGAGAAGATTAGAGCACTGTTCAAGGGAAAACCTCAATGACTTGTCTCAACTGGTGAACAGTCCTCTTCCATACCTCATTCAGTTATCTTATGAGAAATATTTACACATCAAATTTATCTACAGTTCTTCAGAGGATCCATGGTGGTGCTCCTAATGTGTAAAAATTCAAAATTTTATATTTTCTTTCAGTCAAGCAGTTAAATATCCACACATATTTTCAAGGTTTAGATTCTATGGCCAAAATGACCCCTAGTTACCACTGATGGAATCCTCTCAAATCCCCTGGATTAAACACTTCACTCTCTACATGCCCAACAACTTTGGCCACATTCAGTTACTTGCATCAATCACAACCCGTGACAGGCTCCAGGAGTTTATTTTATACTATACTATATACTTTGGGATTTGTTATCTCCTCCTTTGCTTGTAAATGTTATTATTTTTTTCTCATGGTTTATACATGTGGCCTGCACATGATCATTCATTTGATCATGCATTGTGACCAGGTGTTTGATTCATCATGTGTGGCCTGCCCAGCATCAAGCCCCCATTCTTGTCTATGTAAGGAGGCTACCCTCTGGCTTTTTTCCCTTCCTCATCAGTTCCCACATCAGAATCTAAACATTCAACATCACTTCACTACTGTCAGTCTTAGAGACAGTACATATCACCTATAAAATTCCCAAAAGGCATGGCAAAAAAAAAGGAATTAAATGAAAATATATTCTCATGCCAAGGCATGCACCAATCTGGCACACCCTCAACCAAGGTTAGCATGATTAGCAGCAGAGGCAGAAAAAAGAGATGCAAAACCATTGTGGCTGGCAGCTGTGGGGATCAGCCCATGACACCAGGTGTGAGGGACTTATGATGTGGTCATCTGGCTGGAAAACTCACACAAAAGGTTGGTCTTGTACATCACACAAAATGTGATCTTACTTTGAGGTTTCCAAGAAGGTAAAATCAAATCCCAGAGATGAGATGGGTTGGGAGTATGTCTTGGCAGAGAGGGAAGTCTGTTGGTACTGGAGACCAATGTTTATCTCCCAATTGATTTTTGAGGATCAGATGTTTTGTGTGTGTTTTTTTTTCATCCATAAGCCCAAAAGGCTTTGTTATAAACTTTGTTTACTTGAATCTGAGAGAATTTTGGGGTGTCGTCTCCTTCTTATTTTGATAGAACTGATAAAGGATTGAATTGCTCTTAATAATGACAGAAAAAAACATAATAATAATAAAAAGAGTGTTAATATTATGAATAGCAGAGGATAGTGTTATTGATTAAAATAAGAATGATACCTTAATAATAACACTACTGTGATTCTTCAATAATATTTTTCAGATCCAAGGATTGGTGGTTTTGGATTGGAGGTTTATTGGAGGAGGGTTGTCGTAGTGTGGTGTGTCTTGAGGTTGATGAAGATGTTGATTTGAGTTGATTTTTGATGTGGCGGACAATCAATGAGATGAACAGTTTCAGAAATTGATCTTCAAAATTGGAGTATTGGCACTCCAGAGACTACATCCTACTCCTTTTACGCTCAGGACGTGCTTCAGTGGAAAAATCTTCTGTGGTGCAGTTGTCAATAACACCAAAAGAATCTCCTCAATATCTTACCCATGTCCTTTATTGACCCTTTTTCCTACTCTGATCTCAATGTTGAGTAATAATTGTGTTGATATTAATTATGAAAGTTAAATCTACTTGATT
Organism: Puccinia novopanici; assembly: GCA_004348175.1. Taxonomy (NCBI): domain Eukaryota; kingdom Fungi; phylum Basidiomycota; class Pucciniomycetes; order Pucciniales; family Pucciniaceae; genus Puccinia; species Puccinia novopanici. The sequence goes on from SMGU01009151.1 coordinate 3,228, forward strand.
TTCACGTGTGCACACCAAGAGAATGCATATATTATCATTTCTAACTCTCCCACAAGCCTCCCAGTTATCCAGATACAAGAAAATTGTCTGAAGATTCCTGATTCTTCTTGTACAGATTAAAATTTTCACAGAAGCTGAATGCAGAGGTATCTCAGCCTCTTTCAAGCTTATTCCCATCCCTCACTTCAAAAATAAAGAATTGAATACAAGGATCCTCTAACTGGAACTCAACCATAAATCAAGGACAATTCACATCATTTATTCTACACACAATAAAGTATCTAGTATAAATCAGTGAGTATCCTTCCTTATATTTAAAAACTTCTCTTTCTTAGTCTTTTAAAATTCTTCCCTTTTCTCTTCTTCAGTCCTTTCTGCATACCATCCTGCTTTCCTGTCCTCTCCAGATATTTTTGTGATTTTTACCTTTTAAGCCAAATCACATAGGTTTTCCATTTAAGAACCTTAGCCAGTTTCATTTGCTTTAAAAAATTGGACTGCAATAATTTACTAGTCAGACCTTCCTCATTTTCTTTTTATGAGGAGGTGTTGAAGATTTTCTCCACTTATTCCAGTATCAGTTTGCATGACTCCTTAGATTGCCATCATCTCTAATAAAAACAAAAAAACAAAATTATCTTCTCAGATTTTTCATCATTATCTCTTCCTTTTAATGTGTCTTACTTGCCACATAAGAGGCATAGGCTCACAATTGTGGGCCTCATTGGGAAATTCTAATCCCTGATCCCTTATAAAATAATCAATCTCTACTCATCTCCTACGTGTACCCTTACTATAGATTAATTTACTTATCAAACCTTTCCCCTCAAAGTCCTTCTCTCTCCTTTTGTATAGAAATTTATCTGAAAAATATTACTTTTCTGTTCTACCTCCTTTTATCCTTTTCCACCTCTGACAAAGTGAAGAACAATATTAGCAACCTGCTTCTTAAACCTCTATCAGCTGACCTCTCCAATCCTTTTTATATCTCAAACACCCCTGATTATGATTACCTTAATATAATGTTTTATCAAAGCTTTTCAAAAGCTTTTGAAGGGATCCTATAGCTACAGGAAGAAGATTAGGTTGCTGAAAATTTAAGGAGAAAAGTAAGGAAATAGCAGCTACCCTTAAATCATTTTATCATCTCTTATTATCATCAACATCATCCTTTTCTATAATTAAATTAATCTTTCTCTATACTAACCACCATGTCAAACCACTTAAGGAACAGCTGCAATCTCTCAGCTGAGCAGCTCCAAAAGGACTTGTTGGAAAAATCTCAAAAATAAAAAATATATAATTATGATTTAATCAATTGCTGATCTTGAGGTAATTTTTAGATTCTAGGAATGTACTGGTGCTATTGCTCTCAGTCCTGAGAAGAAGATAGCATCAGCATTGAGGCTCTTGGCATATGGAACTGCAACTGGTGCAACCAATGAATATACTTACCTTGCTGAATTCTCATCCTGGAAAACTTTATATCGCTTTGTGGAAGCCATCACAAACATGTACTGATTGGAGTTCTTGTGTGCTCCAAACAAAGCCAACCTGAAACAAATCTTTGCCAAAAACGCCAATTGTATTTGGAGCCTTGCCTGGAAGAACTGTCCAGTCTCTCTTTCTGGACAGTATAAGGTAAAGGAAAAGTATGCATGCAATAATTGTTCTTGAGTCTCAGGAAAATTCTTCTGGCATAGTTTTTCTGGGACTCCTGGCTTGTTAAATAACATGAATGTTGTTAACCAATCACCAACTTCCAAATAAACTCTCCACAAAATAAGCTTGCAGGTCAGCTTCAAAACCAATGATAATCACTAACACTATTACCTTATTGATGAAAAATACGGAAACCATGTGATGGTGATCAAAGGAAAAACAATCAGTCAAGATTGAGCCTTGAAAAAATTCACTAAAGAGCAGGAAGCAGAAAGAAAAGACATTGAATGTGCTTTCACTTACCTCAAAGGCCAATCTCAAATCATTGAATGCTCTGGTTGGAGCTGGAGTTGACCTAGGATGGAAAGGATCATCCTATGCTGTGTGATCCTAGTACGCAAAATGCTGATTGATGAGGCCAAATCAGATCAGCCAGTCCCAAATACCATTCCCTATGACACTTTAGTGACTCCACCAAATCCTAATCAGGACCCACTCACTCATTCAGAGATTCAGTTCTGGTGCATGGACATGGAATCAAAATTGAACCATGGTTATTTGATGGAGGATCTTATATCTATCCATTGGGCCCTAACAGCTTCCCAATCCTGTCTCTGCAGTTCTGATGATTCATCCATCAGTTTGAATGTTCATCTGAAGAAATTCAAAAATAAAATGTTCTCAATCACTCTTGTTTATTTTTTTTTTTTACATATTGGAGGTTTTGATTCTTGCAGACTATGATTCATTTCATGATTTCAGTAATAAAAAAAAGATTGGTTTTTAACAAACAAACAAACAGGCTAACTAAAATGTAAGATTGATAAAAAACAATGTAAGATCAATTTTAAAAGTACAAAAACAAAACAAAATATGTGATGGATTAAAAAAATGCAGATTGAGATCAGTCAAGCTTCCCTGAGATTCAGACTGTGGAACCCAGAAGTTGTCCAAATCCAAGTGACCACTTGGGATTCTTAATCAAAAAATTGCCTTCATCATTTTTCTGGTCCTTGGGTTCACATCCTGCAGATACTTGTTTCTAAATTAGTTCTGTCTCTTCTTGATCTTGATATTTTTGCAAGATTCTTCTTTTTTTCATTATAAAGTACTAGTGGGAAATTTTGTTGGGCATTGATTGCATGTTCCTCTCCATAATCAACATCTCAATCTGCTTGCACTGGATATCTAGCTTAATTGATTCATTCTTTGCTTGCTTGTCCTGGATCTGATTCATCTCTCCCTAAATGCTGCTTTCTTGGGCCATTTGGTTGCCTCTCTTTGCACTTTCTTTGTTGCTTTGCTCTAAAACCTCCAAATTCATTTTAGCCACCTCTGCTTTATGAACATATTTCTTGATGACTTTGATTCTGGGTGGGTGTTTATGATCAGTTGTAGGCAAGTTTTTTGGTCCATTAAACTGGAGAGCCATTTTGTCCAGGGGTTTGAGCTTCAGAATTTGCAGGGCAGTCAGAAGACGGTGTGGGTTGTTTTGAAGGGCAAGGTTCCATTTCACACCATTTCTCATGGGCTTGGAGGATGACCCAGCAGGATTAAAGTGAGAATGGCTTCCGAACCTCATCGTAATAGGCTTCCTTCGCAAGCTTCACAAAGTCATTCTCGGTCATACCTGATGGCGGGCTCTTCTTGATTTTGTTGTAGATGATGGCAGAAAACTTGAGGATAGCCTTACACATCAGGTCACAACTTAAGAGCACAAAATCTTTGGATCAGTCTTCAGATACTTATATGCAGAAATTAAAAAAAGGAAGCATACTGATTTGATCAACTCCGGCCCTACCTGAGTAATTGTTGAAATTGGAGGTGATGCACTCTCAGAACTGTGCCTTCTCTTGTGAGTATTGGATTGGTTGACACTTCTATCCCACTTTGGCAGAGGTGTTGGTCTTCAGCCAGAGTGAAGCTTCCTGTGTGTGCTTTGCTCATATTTTGTTGTTGTAGTCCATAGTTATGCAGGTATGTTGTGGAGGTGTGTATTGGGTATATAGAGGGCCTCCCCCTGACAGAAACCAGTATTAACACAGGCTATCTCAGGTTTGTAGAAGCATGTGCAAGATGCTCTTAACGTGTGTACTAAGTGTTGCTCAATTTACTAGCAACACTTGGCCAGTTTTTTAACTTTTTTTGGAACTTTAGCCCTGCTTAATCCGGGACTGATGTGTTTGGTTTTTTGGTTTTTGGATTAAGCTGGGTTCAAGTTCCCTAACCCAGTAATTTAACCCAATCAATGTGGATGGTCTCACTGGTTAGTTCTTGAACCAACCCTGCTACTCACCTGTTTCTCTTCCTTTCTCCCTTTCTTGTTTTTTCTGTGGTTTTTATAATCATTCAACAAACCACAGATAAGGTTTCTCCACTTAAACATCCTTGGCCTTTGCCCAAAATATCTGGACTGGTTGTGACGAGATTCTTATCTTACCAGATTCCCTGTGTTGTTCTACTCAGAGGAAGCTATAAAGTGCATCACGGCTGCTCCAGTCAGCTCTGTTCACCTGGTTTGTGACTGTCAGAGCTTATAGTCTTTGCCCTGTCTGAGTCTTAAAATAATAAACACAGAAAGAATCCTTCATTGCCTTGTTACTTATAGTTGTCTATATAATCTCCAAGAACAGCTATAACCAATTTTAATGTGTCCGGCTGCTGTCACTCTAGAGGCACAGGCTGATCACGATTTTAAAGAGGAAGCTATTTTCTAAAAGTGAATTTTTTTTTCCATCACTTTCCAAGTCCAAGAACGGACGGACGCCATGGTAGTTTGGGTGGGGTTGATGGATCTGATCCCGATGAACGGGAGTGGAATAGTGTGCTGCTTAAAAGCGAAGTTGTTGATGAGTCGATGTGCTCGATCGAGCGGACTGGAAGGATTGTATCGATGATCAAGTGGATGGAAGCATGCTTGCTCTGAAAGATTCATAACTCCATGAACATTCGATGCCTTCGTCCATTTCCACCTTGATCCATTCCATCCAATATATGTAATATTTATACTATTTAATTATCTTTGCCGCTGCATGATGAACAACCACTCCAAGTCAGCCAGTTCCTCTGCTATTCGAGTCCCCAAGAGATTTGGCTCAGCATCGCCTGGGCCCATCCCCACCAGCAGCATTAACTCACCTCGCTGGTCCCAGTACTCCTGCAACCCAACAACAACAACAACAACAACAACAAGCATCAACCAACACAAAGCACTCCATCGATCCAAGTCCAGCCTCAGCTCTTCCGCCGAACCACGACAGGTAACACCCGTACAACAGCTTCCCAGAAAACTGCGCTCATTTCCAAGCAATACTCTACCGGTCAGCATTAAGTCGAGGATCACTAATCACAGCTTGCCGCAGAAAGCTAAGACCACGGAGTACCCCCTGCAGCCAGTTATAAACGGCACCCAAAGCCAACAAGGTCAAGCTCCATAACCGTTTTCTTCTCTTGTGACGAATAAATAATACCCTTTGATCATTTCAGCTTAGAAATTGGTATTTAAAATAAATATGTATCTTAAACTATATAAATATATTATTTTAAGTATTGTTGCAGTCGAGGTTCCTTTGACTCGGTGGAACAGCCCCCCCTTGCTTGAAGTTGACTATCGAAGTGACGCAGTAACCTCTTCCTGTTGACCACCATCCACTATAATTATCTTCTTCCAGTATGATCTTCCTGCCGCCGTCTCGACCACCCTTCAAAGAGTACTAATAAACCCCTGCTGTTGAGTTCCCTCTAAACGAATTATCCGTTATCAACAAACACTTTCTCATCATGTGGTACATAATAACTACTGTCATGTAGCCTGTCAAACCCTGTTCCTCGGTATTCATTTATTTGATCTTGAAGTATTATCGATATTGATCTTGGTTTTTCCTCTCCTATCATCTTCCTTCTCCTTCTCCCTTGACTCGTTTCGGCGTGCTTCGTACATACACAATAATATAGTGACCATGCTCAAAGAGCAACTCGCCAAACTTCAATCTGAACTACGAGTCGCACGAGGACAAGTGGCCAAACTGGAACTCGATAACCAACTCCCTCGCTCCAAGACTCCTCCAAGCAAAACTCAATCCTCTCAACGAACAACAACATCAACCACCACATCACCCAACTCTAGGAAGAAATCAACCTCAATCTCAAAAAATCGGGCCTCTCGGAAGAGCTCTAGCAGCGTCAACAGCGAACCGACTGATGGTCTCAGCATCCGCTTCATCTCTGGTCCAGGTATCACTTCCTCTCGTTCACCCCACCACCCCACCACCATCATGGACGACTCAACCTTACCCATCACTGACTCGGGCTACATCAAGGACCCCGCCGGTCTCTGGGTCCCAATCAACGGCACACCCACCAGCAGCACCACCCATTCTCCCTCTCGAAACTCTGGCAGCCTCCCTCGCCATAAATCTCACTCCCCCTCCGCCGAACCTTCACGTGGCTTCAGTCGAATCCCCATCAGCGCTGTTGCTTTTGGTAGAGTTCTCGCCGGTGACCCCCACGTCCCCGATCCCCAATTAAATCATCATCATTCCGACATTGTAGAAGAGCAAGAACCAGTAGAAGACGACTCGTCAAGGATCCCTCAAAGTGAGTGAGAGTTCTCTCATCAAAACCTATGACAACCACCCTGTGCTCACACACATTCTTGACTCTCAATCCGCCCGATTATAGCAACTAGTGAATATCCACCTAGCCCCTCACTCTCGTCACCTCTCATTGAAGATCCAAATGGAATCTCAGGCTCTGAACCTTCTAGCAGTCAACCACCCGCCGTCTCTCGACAGCCACGCGGCAATCCGTTCTTCAGCTCAGGAGGGGGTAGAGATCGAGGGGCCATGATTCATCAACATGCCAGTGGAGACCGAAGCGCCAACGGGGGTAACACGGGCAAGGTGATTACGACGCTTCAATCAGACCTGTTATACGCTCGCACCGCACTAGACCAATCCAAGTCGCAACTCCGACTCAGTCAACGGGCCGTGGAAAGCCTGAACCGACAGACGGAGGATCTCAAGGAGTCGATGTCTCGGTTGCGGCTGGAAAACGAGGGACTGAGTAAAATGCTGAGTCGGAAGGAACGTACGGTGAGCGAGCTGATGGAGCGTCTGAAGCGCTCCGAGGGCGAGCTGAGCACGCTCAAGCAGGAGAAGAAAGAGCTGGACGTGAATTTCAAAAAAATATCCAAGGAGACGGATGAAATCGTCAAGGACTCGGTGCGCAGACGAGATCGGGCTGAGACCCAATACGAGGCCGTCCGAAGCGGCGTAAAGAGTCTCTCTGAGGGATGGAAGAGAGATGTGACGACACTTAAACAAGATATTTGTCGACTGGAGGAAAAACATCGTAAAGAAATGGAGGATAGTCGCATGAAATACAACACGCGTCAGTTCTTGGATTGATTAAGATTGCATGAAATCGAGTGGTTGAATTGTTGCTTTTTTGTTTGTTTGAATTTAGTTGCGAAACTGCATGCATCGAGATCAGGTGCGCTATCACGAATCGAGACGGATCTGAACAGTTTACAGAGTTCGAAGGAGGGGTTTATCGCCAAGTATACGAGTGAGTTGAGTGTGCTGAAGGCGCATCTGTCGGAGGAGGAGAGGAAGTCGAACCAGGGCTTACAGTTGGCCAAGGATGTCTCTGAGGAATGCGCCCGCTTCAAACGCCTCCTTCGCTCGCACTCTCTTACCTCCTCTCGCCCCGCTCAATCCAAACCTTCTTAATAATTTTCCCTTTCACTCTCCCTTGTGTGCATTTTCTCTCTTGTGAGATGTAGATGTTTTTTTTTTTTTTGTTTTTTTTTTTTATTT
>SMGU01009153.1:0-16123 GCA_004348175.1 Puccinia novopanici
AGGATTGGAAGATCAGTTACTATTGCTCTTGCATTGAGATACAACCCATCACTGGCCATCTCTTGGCCCACAGGTTTTTTTGGCTTTATTTTTTTTTGTTTTTCCAACCTCAAGATAGTGTAATTGATACTTTGTAGTGGAATGGCAGGTTTGCTAGAATCCTGCCAAGCCATATTTTAGAGCTACCCCACCTGACTTGATAGGGTGCCAGGTGGGGGTTTAACACATGCCAAGGCAGCTTTAGAAGCTGCCATGCCAATTTTATTAATTCCGATCTCGTTTGGGAGACTGCCCAAACAAGTGTTACACACACCATATTTTTATTTCTGTGTTCCAAGAATTGGGAGTCCTTCACTATTCTTCACTTTTTCCATTCCTTAGGGAAAAAACCTGCAAAACTGACTGGTTTGAGTACATCCTTGTTAATTGGGATGTACTCAACATGGTTAATCACATGGTTTACATTGGCTTTAAATGAGTAAATTTCAATTAAGTTTAGCCCAATTTTGCCAGACATGCTTGCTGATTTATAAAATCTGAAAGGTGAAAATTTATCCACGTGAACCATCCAAATATTAGCAGGGTTCATGTAGGTGCTTGCTTGCAGTTAAAAAAATTTGCATGAGCAAAATTTTAATCCAGTTGAAATAAGGTTTGGCCATGAGATTGCTACATTTTAGCAATTTATTTTATGCAAGCAAGCAGACTTGATTTTATGACATGGGCATAAAAAGGCCCTATGTGAACCAGCCTATTGTTTGAGAAAGAATTATTTAATATGTTACCAAGGTTAACATGCATTCACAAAATACAGATTTTTCATTTGTGTGTTCCAAAACAGAGCATGTGGCTGCAGTATCTCCTCTGATTTAATTGAGAAATAGAAAAGTTCAACAAGCCCACAGATGATTCAGTTGGTTGGACAGATGAATATCAACATGATCATGGGAGGTAGGTTTATATGCATTCTACCTGGTTAGGGCCTACATGATCCGCCAGCTCAATCTTCCTTCTTGCACGGCTTGCTTTTGGCCTCGCAAAATATTAGGGAAGTTCATGTACTGCTGATTTGGGCCTGCTGATTTCTGGTGCTTTTCTGATCCCATAAAAAGTTAATTGGGTCAGCAAGCATCAAATGGTGGGGGTTTCCATTCAAAGCTGATGAGCTCACCACACATAAACCTTCCATAAAGTTTCCTGATGCAGGTTAAAATCAGCAGGTTTTACGCCAAATCAGCTGTACATGAACTGCCCTATTGCCTGGTCAGTTATTTATGTTGATTAAGTCTGATCAGCTAATTCCAGGAACAAGGGTGATGAATCTTCAGCTAATTCCAGGAACAAGGGTGATGACATCTGAGATTTTGAAGCAGTGGGTGAAGGCCGTCGGAGAGCAGCACTTGAGGGAAAGCCGATAGGAAGCGATTGTTGGGTTGGAAACAACGATGATCAGGTCGTACAGGTGACTTGCCTGTGGATGCGGATTCGGTGATTAGGGAAAAGGAAGCCTCTGGCAGGGCCCGTTTGAGGAGAATGATGGGGAAGATTGGAAGAAGCCTGTACAAACATTACAAACCCGTGGCTGAACTCCCAATAGAATCAGCCAACAGGAATTTGAAGCCTCCTCCGAACAGCCCTTCATATAAGAGGGCTGAAGCTTCCTCCTCCAAGGCTTATGTCGTGGTCCTGAGATCGCCAGTTTGTACTTCGTCGGGATATTTCCTCAACATGCACTCTTTCCTACTAATTTGGAACATTGCGATCTATACCTGGATCATCATCAGCTTTATCTGCACCCCCACTGAAGGGAAGTTACACGGCAAACCAATATCCAGATACATCGTGGAGTATGAAAACCACAAACAACTCGTCCAAAATAAAGAAGCTGTAAGCCTCCATAATTCACAAATTTCTATCCTATCTTTGAAACGTGACACTGACCTCGGGCCATGAGAGCCAAATTTCAGTACTTTCGGGATTTACTGGACACGCATCTTAAAAGTAACAATATTTCTGTCAACGATATCACACCGCTCAACGAGGCTCCCGAGATTTTTTCTGGAATTTCATTTTCAGTCCACAATCCCGAGAGCGCAAAAAAACTCAAAGCAGCTCCTTTATTAAAGTTTGCCCTTTTTCTCTTCTTTCACTGTTTCTGGATTGGTCCAGAAAGCTAATTTTGTGCTCGCTATTCTGCCTTTGGATGGGCATTGATCATCACCGACATAGGCAATCTATCCCGTTATGCAAGTTTCGCGCCCGGTGTTTCTGCACACTCCCCAAGTCCTTAATAATCTCACGGACAGGAGTTCAGTTGATCTCTTTGAGCCTCATCTTCAAGTTGGCATATCACGTCTTCATGAAAAAGGCTACCGGTGCAAAGGAATCAACATAGCCGTCATTGATACTGGCTGCGATTGTCAACATCCTGCCCTGGGGAAAGGCTTTGGGCCAGGCTTCAAAATCGCCAAAGGATATGACTTTGTGGGCGACGCTTACAATGGAACCACCCTACCGATACCCGATAACAACCCATGCACGCCTTGCGCTGTGAGTTCAAGCAATTCTCCCTTACATTTCGGATTCTGATGCCAATTTTTTTTTCTCTGCACCAGCTGCATGGCACTCATATCATGGGCGTTTTGTCCGCCAACGAAAATCCAATGGGCTTCAGAGGAGTATGCCCAGAGGCAACGATGTCCTCTTACCGGATATTTGGATGTGAGGAAAATACTAACGATGAACTGGTTGCTTCAGCCTTGCTCCGGGCATACAAGGACGGCGGTTGGTGGAAATAGATTGTCTCTAAGTAGTCATTCCTCTTGAAAACTGACGGAGCCATCGCTGTCTTTGACTTTGCAGCCGACGTCTTCTCTCTCTCTGTCGGTGCTCCGGGTGGCTGGGCTGGGGGATCAATAGCAGCCGTTATAGCCAGTCGTATAGCCCACAGACGTGCGGTGATAGTCTCCGCTGGAAACTTGGGCGCGGTAAGGAATTCCTATGGTCGTTGTCACAGATTGTATGAAATGTTGACACGCCACTTCATTTAAGGAAGGCATGTTCTTCGCCACCTCCCCATCCACCGGTACCGGTACCATCTCGGTAGGAAGCGTCCAATCAACGGCCCTTGTATCATACTCTTTCACAACCTCAGCCACAGGCTCCCGAACCTTCAATTACTTTGCCACCTTCACCATGGAAGCAGGGACCTTTCCTGTTTACCCGATAAGCTCGATTAAACGCGGCTTGGATGACGCTTGTAAACCGCTGCCCGCTGATCTACCCAATTTATCAAAACACATCGTACTGGTCAGGCGTTCTCGAACTCAGTCAGTATCTTCGAACTTGCCCTCCCCAGCAAATAACTTTAGGCTGACGCCCCGGACGTAACAAAGCGCATGCACTCTCGAAACACAATTAGGCAACTTGTTACAGAAAGGAACACGCAGGGTTCTTTGGACAAATGTGTGTGTATTTTTGCTTCTATTACTGAGCCTTGTTTTTTTTCTGACCATGTGATGGATTTTTCTCCCATTTTTCCACCGCTGTAGGATGACTCTTCACCAGAATACGTCGCCCGTGATGCTAGCCATGGGGTCTCTGTAGGCGTGGTCACTCGAGAGATAGGCACTATGCTGAGAGAAATGTACTTCGCCAGTCCGGGAACGTTCAGTGTTACCATTTCGAAAGACTTCACTATCGCTCAAGGTATGTTTTTGCAATGCCTTCAAAAGAAGCGGCACCTTCACAAGCAACAATGCCCCGCCCAAATAATTCTGATCATCCGGAACATCTCCGATTCACACAGTTGCTGCTCCCGATAGTGGAAAAGTCAGCCCCTTCTCCAATTAGTGAGTTTTCATATTGCAAGCTTAAGCAGTGCAAAAAGCTGACCCAATGATGGATAGTGGGCCAATGTTTGATCTCGAATCTCCTCAGCCCGGGGTGCTTGGAGTGGGCGGCAATGTTTTATGTTGGCTAAACCTCTGTCTTCTTGTTATTTTCAAACCATCATACTTAGAAGAAGCTGATTAATTTTGGTCTGCGTGACGGTCATACTCGACAGCCACTTACCCTGTAGCCAATGGATCTTATGTGGGTGTTCATCATTACAGCTCACTCCAGTATATTTGACATTAGTGATGCTTACTGCAATCTACTTGCTTGTATTACTGCAGGCTATCGCGTCAGGGACGTCTATCTCGGCGCCACAAGTAAGCCTTATTTTCTTAGATGAAGTATGATTCCAAGAAAGGTAGCTGAAGGATTGCAATTGATTTCAGATGGCGGGCATTGCTGCTCTCATCATGAGTATGCAAGGAAAAGGTATAAATCCTCATGAAATCTACACTCGGATTGCTTCTTCATCGACGCCTGTATCGAACTACACTGGAAGAGGTATCCTGGAATGTAAGCAAGTTTCTCCACACGGCCATCTCTTGAGCCGAGCATTCAATTTCCTTTACAGCCGTGTGTCATCAGGGAGCCGGCCTGGTCAATGCTTGGTGTGCCGCAATGGCGACCACCGTGGTTTCCGCCCATTCTTTCTCCTTGAATGACACCCTCCACTTCAACGGCACACAACCCCTCTCCATTGTCAATAAGGGCAAACATCCTGTTTCATATACTGTTGATCACGTCACTGCTGGCACGGCTCTTGCTCTTGACAAACACAATATACCTAATCCTTGGCCTGTACCACTCATACCTGGCACTGCGGTTGTGTCTTTCTCGGTTGATAAATTTGTGCTCAGCCCCGGCCAAACATTCAAGCTCCAAGTGAAATTCCGCGCGCCCTCAGGTTTGGATGAGCTCACACTTCCAGTCTACTCAGGGTTTGTAATGCTCGTAAGTAACTCATCATAGTTCAACGTCTCGGCCCCAAATGCATCATTCCATGTTGACAAATCAGTTTGTTTGCATCACTAGAAAACTAGAACTGAATGTGAGAGCCACACCATACCCTACTACGGAGTAGGTACGGCTTTAAAAAAAAGGCCAGGTAATCTCTTTCTGCGAATCAATACGCTGGTTTTCAAGCTGTACTAAACTGATGTTTCACTGTCCTATGCCAGTGCTTGATTATGGGTACAGCTATCAGGAAAACTATACCTTACCCGCACTTGATAGTGGCTTGACTGGGCTGCCTGTCAAAGAGTACCATAGCTTTACATTGCAGGGACTTGATCTTCCAGTTATTGAATACCGATTGGCGTGTAAGCCTTCATTAAAACTCTGTGAAAGAAAATATTATGATTCGCTCACTGCTGATCAAAGTGACCTCTTATTATACTAGTCGGGACTCCTCTGATTTTATTTCATCTTGTCCAAGGGGACACTGCTATACCGTCATCTCTTCTACCTCACAAAACTGCACAAGATCCAAAATCAAACCCAAAGTTATCAACTTCGCCACCACCTCAAATTCCTTCGAAGGCTGAAAAGACCGATTCTACTCAGAATAGCAGGCTGTTCAGAAGAGCCGAACACCCTGCTATCAGAAGGCCGTCTTATCATGCAAGACCCGATGACTTCCCCGGCAGAATTACCAATGAATTCAGAGATGTTCGACTGCTAGGATCAATCAAGTCTTACGAAACATTACAAAGGTGGAAGACAAGACATGGGTGCGTTTCAATCTCACAGTTTTGCCCTATATGAATTCCAATCTAGTGTCATTACTAACATGCGGGCGCGCATCATACTTGCAGCCTGGCAGATGCTGCTTCAATTGCTTTCACGGGAGAGGTGTTTGATTTGAGCGTCCCAAACTACCAACACGCTAAGCCGAAATCAGTCCCAGACGGGAATTACCGCATTATGGTCAGGTCAGTGCCACTTTAACTGGAACCCTCATATTTCCCTCCGTTCAGCATTGTAAGCATTAGTGCGATGGGCGTGATCAAACTGAAAAAGTCATTATTCCACCGCTTTACAGGGCTCTGCGAGTAACCGGAAACCCTCAAGATGAAAACGATTACGAGGCCTGGTTCTCGCCCGTTTTCACTATCCGTCGATCCAAACCGGCAACACAAAAGCCTTCCTGATATACCTTTACATTCGCAGTATCCTCTTCGATCTCTATGGATCAATCCACACCAGCACATGACTTTCACATTTTCAAATCTCACTTCGAAATAAGCTTACCCCTGTTGGAGACCGCGAAGGTGCAGCTGGCTTCAGTTTACTCCGGGTTTCTTTTTTTTTTTTTTTCATTGGTTTGGAAAACTAATACCGCGGGGCCTGACTTCCAAGGGCAGCTAGCGAGATTTTAGAAACATTCGCTTCAGTACCCTTCAATCTCACGTCTGCGCCATCATTGCTTTCTGATTTAATCCAACGGCGAAATGTGTACTATTTCAACTCCTTCCCCGCCAAAAAAATCTATCATTTTAATCATCCGAATTACATGACCATTTGTTGTATCTAGACACTTTATCTATTTCTTGAGCTCCACACCACACGGATTGGCTTGGAATGGCTTCCCCAAGAAACACTTGATATCAATCACATGGATGTGACAATTTTTAAATAGAAGTCAAAAACAATTGTAATAAGAAATCAAACATTGTCTCTCAGTATAATTTACTCGAGCAGCGCTCCTAACTTGATAGTCATACTTTGTGAGAGTCTAACATTGACTCCTTGCAAGCGCTGGCACCACAAAAAATCTGATGTTGCTTACTAGCAAGAGACATGCAATAGTACAATGGCCCCTTTGTACTCTAAGATGTTGCTTGCTAGTAAGTGAAATCTTGAATTTGATGGTGCAGGAGATTTGTCATGCTTCATAGAGAGTGGTGCCAAAAGCTCAACAGTATATAACAAGAGTACTCATGTCAGGCTCATAATTAAACTGAATATGTGTGATTTTTTCTGAACATGCACAAATCCATGTTGAGAAGAAAATTACATCCAGAATTAAATCCATGACACCAAAAGTATTGCAATTTTACATCCTTGGACATCATTCAGGCAGCACAAAAAATAGTGTTGCTTACTAGCAAGTTACATCCAGGAGCTCAGACCACAACTATGTCCAACGTCTTTGCAAAACAGCATTATGCAGTGACTGCAAACAAGGATATGTGCTCAAGAATGGGAGGAGCATCCACCAGAGCTTCCTTGATGTCAGTTGCTAGCAACTGACATCCGGGCTCTCATGGTGAGGTAAGGTTGCAGCCTCATTGCTGTACATGACCATGGAATAGTTTGTAGAGCGTAGAGAATGGCAGCATGTTGGTAATTGGCTAGCCATGCCATGGTCAGAACAACTAACACAGTTGAGCTCAATATTCTAGTTAATTTGGGAAGCACTCAACCTGGTGAATATTGGTTGAGTTGAACTTCTTTGATCCAAGAAACCTTGAGTTATATCAATTAATTCAGTTGATCTAAACCATTATTGACTTGGTTGGATGCTGCCTCAATTAACTAAGATTGTATCAACCATGCTGAACTTAGGCATGTTGGGGTAATCAGGCTTTGTTTAAAGTGTGGCAGCAAGCACAAGCAAAATCTGTGGTGAATTCATTTCAGGTGATATGAAGGTTCCCAAATTTATTCAATACAGTAGCTTCATGTCACCTGACATGTACAGTGCCTGGACAGGAGTTAAGGGTGCAACACTTTTCATTCCACAAGTTCAACCACCACAGTTAAAATCATAATTTCTGGTGAATCAATCCAAAAAGAGTTTCAAATAATGATTATGAAGAAATATTCTGGAAAAAAAAAAAAATAAAAGTTGTGATTTTTTTTTTTAATTTTTGCTGATTTTGAAAAATTATTAATATGCATTTGAAGCACCTAGAAAAATCAGAGAGTACAGCCTGGAATGTGATAAGAATGATAATAAATGAAAAAATTTTGAACCAAAATAGCAAAGCAAATTTAGTGGCCATAGAAACTGGCCTGAAAATTGAATTAGATTTGATTTCAGTGCAAAATATATTTTAATGCAAATTTTTGGCCCTATTTCACTAGTCACTAAAGTTGCCTTGCTATTTTGGTTCAAAAAATTTTCATTGAGTATCATTCTTATCACATTCCAGGCTGTACTCTCTAATTTTTCTAGGTGCTTCAAATGCATATTAAGCATTTTTGAAAATCAGCAAAAATTAAAAAAAATCTCAAATTTTATTTTTATTTTTTTCCAAAATATTTCTTCATAATCATTATTTGAAACCTTTTTGGATTTATTCACCAGAAATTGTGATTTTAACTGTTGTGGTTAAACTTGTGGAATGAAAAGTGTTGCACCCTTAACTCCTGTCCGGGAACTGTACATACTCAAATCATGCTTTTCCTGGTGAAGACATGTTATTGCATGAGCAGTCAGTTTTTGTGGGTCTTGCAACCCAAAATAAAAATCATAAAGTAGAAGATAATGTTCCTCTCTATTTTGTCTATCTTAGAAATCCAACACTTCATTATTGCTAACTTAGTGCTTCTAGTCCTGACAGGTGCATATTTTTGATGTGAAACTGCCTGAAAGCCTAGAATCAACATTAAATGGTTCAAAGCAGCCTAGATGGGCTAGGATGGATTTATGTGACACCCAAGATATGCACCACAAAAATTGTGCATTGAGCAAAATACATTCCAAAAAACTGGAAACAAGGAGCTTGTAGCAATGCTGGGCCCACTACACTAATGGTAGCATACGTGCAGCATAAAACTGCTAACAGCTAATGACTTTTGTCATAGCCATTAGCAGTTTTGCGCGCAAAAAAGGCCTTGTTATGCTATGCTACACCATTTTGTAGCAGAAAACAGCTGCTACAAATGCTGTAGTGTAGCGGCCCTGTAGAGCCGCTAATGCTACAGCATTGAAAGAGGAAAAAAAAAACCGCTACACTATGCTATTTTGGCCCTGTAGCTTAGTGTAGTGGCCCACCATTGCAAGTTGTAGGAAATTAAAAAATGAAGAGGGAGTGAAGGAACAGTGTTTACAAGTGAGGCTGAGAATTATGATATTCAAAATTTGGACATCAAATCATCAAGATCCTTCACATAACTTTTTTCACAGGGACCTATCACAATGCATAAAACTTTGTTGACAATCCCCTGCCAAAAATTGAACTATGCCATTATGTAGGATTGTAGGTCCAAATTTGGAATACCATTAATACAATTGAATGAAGAAACAGAAAGGAAGGGAAAGAGAAAAAGTGTCAGCCTTAGAGATACTCCAGAGTATCCAAAAGCTGCATATTTTAATAATAGTATTATATCTCATTTAATATAAAGAAATCCTTAAATATTATTTCAGAAATTTATTTCTCATGTAATTTTACCTAGGGTTACCCACTGGGTCTACCCCTAAATCCCTACTACTTCTGTTACTTTGTTATAACTCAAGTACCATAAGAAGTATTACTGTGGACTGAGCAGTAAAATAAGTACATACCATAAAATATGTATTATGTAAATAAGTTTATGGAATATGTACATAAATAAGAAATGAATATAGTTCAAACCTTCTTTATATAATGAGAGAGGAGATTTATGTTGGATTTCAATTATAATACAATTCCAATTGTACACAATTATATTGTAGTACAATTTCAATAGTAATATAAATTGAAGTTAGAGCAACCTGAAAAAGTTACACTTGTACAGTCTGTGAGAACTATTCCCAAGTCATTCTATTTCAAAATAAGTTGACACATGCGGCAATTGGTTATAACAATGCATGCATGATGTCATAAGGGCATAGAATGAATGGAAGTACTCAATTGAGTTATTATGGTGCAAGATGACACCCTTATGACATCATTTGATGTAAGAATGGTGTGATACACCATGAGCTCTCCCTGAGAGACCTGAATAATATAAAAGGTGGCCTCTTTGGCCTTGAGATTGATCCTCAGTGATTCACCCCAGCATACTATAGTAAGTGCAGTGAATTCCCTCCTCCTACTTTTAGAGTAGTGTTTCCCTCTCCCCATCACCGTACCTTTTTACCACTGGAACAATAGTTAGTCTTATTAAAAGCCCCATTTAAAAGCTTTCTCTTTGATCCTTAAAAGTAGTTGCAGCAAGACCACCACCTCTGTCAAGCAGCCAATCAGTTTAAGTGCTTGCCAGCTACTTTTAACAACTCTGTTGTTCTTTTGATATAAGCACAGCTCTGCTGTCACCTCTGTCTTCTTTACTTTTATATCAAGGAATTTGATCTTAAGAGGTATCTCCTACCTTAAGCCATCCTTGATTGGGCCACAAGGGACAATTAGTTTAACTAGAGTAGCAATACACTAGGTAGATTGAGACTAATCTCTTCTTTTGATAATTTCAGCACAGTGCTAGTACTAGGCATATCCATTGGATCCCCCTAGTTTCATACACATAGCTGACAAAAAGGATAAATTTAATATATACAATCCTTCTGTTGCTCATGAGATAAATGTAACTCTTCTGCATTGAGCTTATTCATTTTTTATCATCCATGTTCAATGTTTGGTCAGACCTCTCATCAAGGGATTTGTTTGGATGAGACCCAGCATGATTATCACAACATTCCAATATATCTGTGTTATGAAAGGACCAAAATGTGTTGCAACTCAACATAAATACTTTCACATTGTTTAATGGCCATCCATACCTGCTTAATTACCCCTTTACAGGCCTGAAGAATATCAATGATTGCTTTTACCCAAGCAAAAAAATGGCAGGCCCACCAGCAAGAATGATTGATCCCAATTGAGGATACAACCAAGGCCACACTATGTTAATCAAGCTTTGTTGGGTGGAGACTGGGCTCTTCTACCCCAACATCTGGCACACTGCATACTTACCATGGCAGTTTCTTGCTGCAAGTAAAACTTGAAAGTGACCATCTGATTATTGATGAATTTCTTCTTTGGTATATGACTGTGCCTTGGTGAGCTCACTGTCTTATAATACTTGGACAAATGTATGTTGCACACGTTGGCTTGAGTATTTCCATGCAAGCCAGCTTGTAGTGACCGGCAAGGCCACGCCGGGCAGCCACCCGGGAGATGGCTGTCGATCCGTCTGTGTACCGGATTTGGCTGCGGATGAGCCACCTCAGGCTCCGGCAGCCGGATCATACCGACTGTCGATAGTGTGACAATTGGATGACTCCAGAAGAGGTGAGTCACCTCCTCGGAACCAACCGTCAACTATTGGTGTCTCTTCGCAGTGGGAACATACGTTGCACCTGATGGTTGAAGCCGGGTCCATCATCTTGGGAGTAGTGGCAATTCTCTCGGCACTGTTTCGGGCGTTTTTGAAGCCAAAGTTTGAGCAAGCAGGTGATGCACGCATTACTTTTCCATCTGTGGTCTTGGAGAGCTTGATCGAACATTAACAGCCTCTCATTGCTGCATTCAGGCATATTTAAAGTCGGCCAAAATCGTAACAACGAGCACTGTTCTACTATCGGCTTGGAGGCATGCGAGGATATATGGGTCGATCAGCCGTCAGGCGTAGCTTACTTGGCGTGCAGTAGCCGTACACAACGTCGGTTTTGGGAGACTGGTTTACGAATACTCGAGTTGAGCCTGGATCTCTTCGTTTGGATGATTTGTACTATGACAGCAACAACTAACACATTCTTCTGATGGCTACGATCGTTCTGTTCACGGTGAAGGGCAGAGAAACTACCTCCTCACTCGCTTGATTATGTAGCCATCCTGGACCTGAAGACTCAGCAACATCGCAAGGTCGAGCTGGTCAATTTGCCGCCTCGATTAGTCGAGAGCGGGATCTATGTGCATGGCATCGACCTTTTCATTACTCCAGATGATGCAACAGATCAAGGCACAACTACGAATCAAATCGAGTTTTCTGATGGCTCGGCCAGTTATCCTTCAGGGTCAAGACGGGCTACCATATACCTCATCAATCATCTCCTCCCTCGGACCGAAAAACTGCTCCTTTGGTCGGAGCTCATAGTGTGATCGAGGTTTTCGATACAGTCTTGGGCGACTCCAAAGCGACTTATAGAACAACCATCCAACACGATTTGATCTTGACTCCCAACAATCTCGTGGGTATCAGTGAAACCAGTTTCTACGTCACAAATGATCACAGCTCGAAGACCGCTTGGGTATGTTCCCTCTCTGCCACGCTTTTTGAGGCATCCATTTTTCTGGTCAGCGCGCGCGTGATTTTCCCAAACTGACCAACTTTCGAGAATGATTATTTACCCAGACCCGGAGTTTGGAGGTGTGCTATCTGAGGACTTGAATTGATCAACCTGAGACATGCTTTACTGAGTACCGCAATCATCAGCCGTTTCTAACAGATTCCGAGGTGAGATGAAGTCCTATCATAGTTTTCATTGTTTTTCCTGTTTGAAAGAACTTACTTATCCCATTGTGGATATGCTGCCGCTGTCTACTTGGAATCTTTGCAGATTGACAGTATCATATTTTGTTCATTCAAAGACGAGCTCAACTGCCTACCGGCGGTAAGCGGTAATCATCCGCACCCCAATGGTATTGCCAAAGTGAGTAGGGAGAATTGAGATCGGGATTTGCAGGTCTTATATATTCCGCAGTGAAGATATATGCTCACTTAACCCTAATCATATCTCATTTCAACTAGGGACCTGGGGATTCGTTGTACATGGTAACAACCTATGACCCGTATCTGAGAGTGTTTGAAATGCAAGCCGATTACACTTTGGCCCTAACAGACGAAGTCAAAGTTGAGAGAAGTTTCACCTTATTATTATTTTCCTTTCCCCCGAGAAACTGATCAGATTTATCGTCTAATCTCATCGTATCTCGCTCCTTACCCACGATAATATTTCTAAATGTTTAGCTGCCAAGGGTAGTCGACAACATATATGTGACGCCAAAAGGCTCTGTCTTTCTGGCCGGAATACCCTCACTTTATAAGTTCAAAAAACGGTTGATGGCGATGCAAGAAGGCAACTATGACCTACCTTCTCCTTCTGACGTTTGGAAAATCTCGAACGAAACGGGCTCGGATGCCTTTTACGGAGGAAGACTGAAGATAGAACAGGTTAGGAAAATGATCTTTCATCAAGTTCTTTCTTATTCAAAGAATATCTTCTGATGGATAGCTTGAACATTTTCTGCTCGTCATGGTTGCAAAGGTACTATCGGATGATGGAAACAAAATTAGTGGAAATACTGGTGTCGCTGTCTGGGGCTCGAAGCTGTACCTTACTGGTAAGTAAAATGGTCAAAATCCCGAAATACTACTGTTCATCAGCAATTTCTCTCCCCTTTCGCTTTTAGGCCTTGCGAGTCCTTACATATCAGTGTGTGAAATTGACGAGGAATTAGCCCAGTGAATCGATGTTTAAACCGTCATTTTTTTGTTCTCTTTGCTTGTAAAACTCTGATTGGAGTGTGCTACACCGACTCGTGCCTCCAGGTCACCTATATCATTACTGGTGGGGGAATTTCTTGAAAAACAACACATGCATGTTATCTGATGAGGCAAATACGCACTCAAACACGTTACACAAGAAATCCATGTTTTAAAAAGCTTTGCCAGCTGGTTGAAGACTGTTGACACACTACGACGCGAGCATCTCCAATTCGGAGGTCGTCTCTTGGCAATGGACTCCTTTGCGCACGCTCAAGTCGGGCTTCAAATAATGAGAATTTGGAAAAACATATTGACGAGAAGAGGAGAAAGAGCAACTGTACAGTGAGAGCTATACATGTTTAAGCTGGAGCTCAGATTATTCTACAACCTTGCTCCACGAACCGTCACAGTCGAATCAACAGAGGACTATTTCATGACGGTATGTACATACATGGGCGGCTTATCACCTCTTTGGATTGGAAAATGGGATTGGGCAGGGGATAGGGGATAAGCAGAAGCAATCGAGAGTCCCGATTTGCGTGAAGGCTAGCCAGATGAAGCTTTTCATGAAGGGTCGGGGTGCCGTCCCAAACTGGGGTGGCACGGAACCCATCGATGATTACTAATTAGGGGTAGTAAATATGTACCCCTATTGCAATCATCAAGCCGGCCACGCCTGATCGGAGCTTGTGGTTGAGCCCCCATGGCCAGCACTTGGAATCATCGGCATCCTGGATTGATTCTTGGTTATTAAAGCCTGATGAAACCTGACGCTACTTAAAATATATCAGTAGCGCTAGTAATGGATCGGAAGATTCTACTCGGGCCTCAAGCGCGTCCATGCGGATGATGAATCTTCTCTTCATTCCATTAATCCCTTTAGGTGCTGAAGGATATTCTTCATCAGGACCCCGAATCCATGAACAGCGGTTCACAAAAGACATAGTATAGCTCCTTGGGTCTTGGGGCGCTCTTCTTACTTCTACATCCGCCTTCCGTCTTCAAGAACGCTTTATACTCGCCCAAGAAGTGGGAAAAAAAAAAACAAAAGGATATTTGAATACGGACAGCATGTGGATATCTTTCAGCATGCTCTCGACATCATGGGCTATGCTGCTAATTCAACGCGTTGGTTCCTCAGTTAATCGAAGCCTGAATGGCATGAAGCCTATCAGCATCCCGCTAGAGAAGAGGCTGTTTGTGAGAGGGAGCGATGGGGTGTTTAACATGACAGCAGCGCGATTATCGCATCAACGCACCCTCCGGTGAGTCGCCATGAATCCTCTCACCCGTGCAGGGGTCCCAGCCTCCAGGCAGTTGCGGAGGCCATCATTCATCCTTACGTTCATCCCCTTGTTGTTGTTGTGTTTTTCTGCGGAGACAAGAAAATATCGGGGGACCAGCGAGAAGTACAAAAGTGCTCGAAGCAGCGGTACTCCGTCAAGCCGTCTCTCTCGGTCGTCTAAGCCGAAGGAGCCACACCGTCGGCAGGTGGAGAGGTTGACCAACCAAGGCAATCAGAGTGAGCCTCCCCCAGTGCTTTACCATCAGCATGTTTTTTTTAACTACAAGCTGATCCCGTTAACAGTGTGGACGTGAGTCCCGCTTTTCGAAGGGAATTTTACACATCAAGACTTCATGTGTGGCCGCTGACGTTCGCCTCCCAATGTCATTCAGTGGCCTTGTACAAATCGGCACTCCCGGGCAAACCTTCAGTGTCGACTTCGACACGTGAGTCCGGGCGAATTTCTTCTGCCGTTCTCTATCCGAGAGAGCGCCCTGAAAAAAAAAAAAAAAAAAAAAGAAAGAAACGCTGAATTTGTTTTATTTATTTAATTTCATCTAGGGGATCGGCAGATTTCTGGGTTCCATCTGTAGAGTGCACCGCTCGGCCATGCCGATCCAAGAATACCTACAACGCGTCGGCGAGCAGCACGGGCATGAAGCTACCAGAGTTATTCAAGATCAATTGTCAGTTAGACTTGCTGTACCCATAACTATAAGAGCAGAAGAACACCCGTGTGCCTTCATGCCGTTGATTGCTTCCTTCGTCGCGCCATAAAACCGGGGCATCGCAGACGGAGACGGATCAAGCACGGCAGGTGATCAGTATGAGGACAGGGTCCAGATGGCAGGGATCACCGTCGCCAACCAGACCTTCGCCGCCGTATCCACGCTGACCGATTCGTTCCAACAAAATCCAACCGACGGTGTTTTCGGTGGGTCACACTAGTCTCTCCTCCCCTCTGCCACCAACCCGGCTCCCCCGGCGACTTCTCCCTGATCTGCGTTGCCCGTTCCAGGCCTCGCGTATCCGACAATCTCGCATTTGAAGGCACCCTCGTTCATAGAAAATGTCTGTCCTTCTCATTCGCTCAACTCCCCGCTCATAAGTAGACGCTCATCTAATCGGAATCCCAAATCCTTTGCCGTCTCTCAGGCTTTTCGCCAGGGCTTGATACCCTCCATGATGTTTTCCTTGAAATTAGCCCGTGAAGGCGGCGAGCTATACGTGGGCGGAGTCAACCCGGCTAGATTTGTCGGCCAGTTAGAAGCACATCCAGGTTCGTTGAAGATTTTACTGTTTAGTTACTTATAACAGAGGTTCCCGGAACCATTTTGCGAAATATCTGAACAAGAGTTCGCCCTGCTGACAGACATGCTTGGTTTATCTTTGTTTATTTTTTTCGACACTAGTCATCCATCAGGCCTATTGTGAGCTGATGAAACAGTTCCTTAATCTTCATTCGAGTCTTTCCAGTTATTTACGTGTGTTGCAGCCTCATGAACGCAAGTTTTTTTTTTTTTT
>SMGU01009159.1:0-10522 GCA_004348175.1 Puccinia novopanici
TTTTTTTTTTTTTGTGGTTTGTTCGTGTGTTGGTTTTCAGTCAGCCAAGTTGGCTTATGAATTTAAATTGTTTCACAGTTTTATTACAGTTTAATTTGTACAGTTTGGGTCTAGTCCGCCAGTGAGCCAGTCAGCCAGTTGCTGTGCAGTCAGACTGTCATGTGAAATTGAAACCTCAGCCAACAAAAACCAGCCGAGCGCTGACTCTCCTCTCCTAACCATGTTCCATCCTTCTTTCCTTCTCTCCCTCTTCCTCTTCTTCTCCAATTGCTACCAAACCATTGCTCAGTCTCAGCCACTCCCATGTCAGCGTTGGGCACATCAAACTACCATCTCATCTACCCATTCCAACGATCAATCCCCCTCCAATCCCGTACTATGGATTCAAGGCGGCGAACAGAAATCTTCCCCCGATCAGCAGAATAACACCTGGACAAACGCCCTTCTCTCACTCGATCTCTCATCCTCATGGAACGCCGGCTCTCCCGCTCTCAGTCTCGTCGAGAAGGATAACTCAAACCCGTACAACCCCCCCGCCGTCGCACTCGGCGCACTCTGGCCTTCCCCCGATGGTCAAGAACTATTCCTATGGGGCGGTCAATTCGCCGACAATCCGGCCGTCAAACCAGGCCCAATGAACACCTTTGTTTACAATATCCCTAGTCGCTCCTGGAGGTCAATCAATACCACCGGCGATACCCTCCTCCGTCCAAGTGAAGGCGCAAGCGCACTCGTCCCCGGAATCGGTACCAATAACGCCCCCATGGCTTACTACTTTGGCGGCCATCTCGATTGGGCTAGCGTCGCCGGCTGGAGTACCTCCACCCCAAGGGTCTTCCTCGATAGTATGGTTCAGCTTGATCTCGGCTCACTCTCTTGGACTAACTATTCCAGCGTCAGTACAACCATCTAAACACCATTCTAATCTCCTACAACGACTCAGAGATCCTTTCCTCCTTATTTCCAGTTCACAACCGCATCCGACACCACGTTTGTTAATGCAACAGTCGAAGGAACTCCTACAATCAGGGCGGATGGCACACTCACCTACGTCCCCTCCGTTGGCCCATCTGGTAAAGGCGTCTTGGTAGCGATTGGCGGTGGTCAAAACTTTCAATCGCTGTCCCAGAACTGTTTGTCGCGTAATTCCCCTATTCCAAGATTGACGTCGTGAGGGGCTAAATAGGCCCTCCTTATCTCTTCAGCCAATCGTAGTATAGACAACTCGGCACTCGATGTTTTCGATCTCTCCAGCAAGACTTGGGTCAAGCAGGCCACCCAAGGAGATATCCCATCTCCCCGAATCAATCACTGCTCCGTCCGTGGTACCGCCAAGGTTAACGGCAATCCCATACATCAAATATTTGTGTACGGTGGTCAAGTAAATAACATCCCCTCCCCCTACCTCCTTTGATCACGTAGCCCATGCTGATTACGATTCTGTTTTGAATTCAGATAGTTAATGGATCCAGCCAAAGTACGGAGATGTATGTTTTGACAATACCCGGATTCACCTGGACGTATATTGGCGACAAATTAAGTTCCCAGCCCTCCGCGCGGGCTGGTCATACCTGCGATCTGATTGGTTCTCAAATGATTGTAATCGGCGGATATGTTGCTAGCGACTTGCTGTGTGATAGGTATGATGAGCCCTGTATTAATATCACAATTTTCTTACCAGGACTGATTTTTTTCTTCGCCCTCCCTTGCGCGTCAGTCAATCCGTCTATGTGTTTGACACAACTTCATTCAATTGGAAAAACACTTATACCCCCGGCCTTCCCTACAAGACTCCTGACATGCTCGCTCAAATGATTGGCGGTACTGGCATTGGGCACTCGACTAGTGGAGCTGGATCGGCTCTGGGTGGAGACGGCTCACACGATCCAGACGTGTCGACTCGCTACGCACAAAAATCACATTCTTCCTCTATGGGCGCCATCATCGGAGGTGTGCTGAGTGCCATTGTGGTCTTACTCCTGATAATCTTCGTCTGGATCATGATCAAGAGGAAAAAACAACGGAAGATAGATGCCGCCAGGGCTGCCACTTCACTCCAAGCAGCACAGACTAGGGAAAAATCGACTATCAGTCATCAACCTAGGGCCTCTGGATTCTATCTCGATAGTGAAGGTGTGGCAAGGACATCGCTAGGAAGTGAAGAGGTCACTAGTCACTCCCTAAGTATGGCACTCGAAAAGCACTTTCAGCTCTTCCCTGCGGCTTCGGATGACCCGGAACATGTTACTGAAGGGTTCGAACCTCAATTCTCAACCCGGCTCGTCCCTCGTCAACACCTTCGCGTCATGAACCCGGAATCAGAGGGTCCTAGTACTTCGCCCAGCTGAAGTCAACGCCTGCCCAGGTTGTGTTTTCGAAAACTTCAATCGCCCTTTCTCTTCCCAAAATCCCATGATGCAGATTGAATTCTGCTATCATCCGACTCTTAATATCGGAGTCGATTATACCTACCTATGTAACCAGATCCATCGTCCAATGTGTATCAAGTCTCTCAAACAATCTTACCCAACCATCCTTCCTCGCCTGCGAGTACTCGGCCGTTCCAAGTACAACTTTTTAGTATCGGTTTATTCTTATTTCTGTGTATCTATGTGTCTATTTTTCTCCTATTTCTAAAATAATTAGTATAGACACATAAGTCTATTTATTGGATCCATCTCATTTGCCGCCTTGGTATGATATCTTACAAGAGATATCCTTATTCCATGTATACAAATTTCGATAGTTTAGTACTTATTATCATTGGCCTTACGTGACTTGGGAGAGAAGAGCCGTTCCAGAGAACGCGACACTTTCAAATCTGAAACCGTTGGACTTTCTTTTCCTGCTCTCCCTGCTTATCCAATTGCTGAGTGTGTTTGGCTTACAACAACACCAAACCCACCCCCGTTTCCACATTTTTGACACGTATGCTGCACATTTGCACCATTCTCTCGCTTTGTCTCTCCCTCTTTCCTGCGCTTGGTTTTTCTTGACCTGAATCACTGTATATACATTAGTCACAATTTTTGCATGTTTTTCTCCTCCCAAATCTCACCTCTTGATGATACTTACCTTATATCAAATCACCATGCCACTTTACATCACTCTTTGTGTTGTTTTGGCTTCCCTTCGAATCGCTTGAACCAAAAGAGGTATCTCGTGTTAGAGTTGGATGTGTGACTCGTTTGTGAAATCTGCAAACCTAACTGTAGTAGAATTACAACCTTGTATATACAGTGTGCGCCGCAGTCATGTATGTAGTTTATCTGCCGTTGCGCGAGGAACCGGTTTCCTTCCTCACCGTTTAGGGAAACCGGAACCGGACGCAACGGTAGCTAACCGCCGCCACCGGAACTACTGCAGAGTGTCCGTGTTTGAGTAATTATATCTCGTACGATTCAATAATTGGTTTCTAGGTTTTAACATGCATACACACACGCATCAACACGTGCATAATCTTGATCTGAGAGGAGGTTCATCGAAGATCAGGGCTTGGAGGGGCTTGGTGAGGCAACCCAGGAGGTGGGGTTTCTAAAGCCGGCCGTGAGGCTCATCAACAGTTGAGTTTACTTCTGCCTCATCATGCCGCAAGCCAGTCTCTTTGGCCAGTAGACTCTAGCACTAGAGTTGACCATGTAGTTTTGTTTATCTCTCAATTCAGCACATACTCTGAATTAAGAAAGGACATGTGTTTTACAAGACCAAATTAAATCTATTTTCAAGCCTTTTTTTTGGAAAGATATAACTATGGTGATTTTGAAAAAGTACTATGGCTTGGAACAAATCACAACAAAACATGGTCTTATGAGCTTTTCATTTCTCTGCAGTCTCAGGCAATTTGTAGGGTCCATACCACTGTCCCCAAGCAATCCTGGGAATAGTTTCTGTGTGCGCTGATCTCAGGCGCTGTTTCCAGAAACGGGGGACCCCTGTTTCTGGAATTGCAGCTATTTAGACTGGAAACAATTACGCAGGTGCCTCTGGAACGGTGCCCTGTGGTACCCAATTCTCAACAGAATTGATTCTGGTAGGGAAAAAAAATGTCACAGAAATGCTTCTGCTGCACCCACTGAGGTACACACCCTTATTTTGGCAGAAGTTATATCCAAGATTATGGAAATTCAATCATTCCGGGCAAATTTAGTTCATCAAATATTTTCATATGAGATATTCTGGGGGAGACAGGGTTACCATGGGTCTGCAATAGTGTGTTTGACAAAACTAGTGTGGAGTCTTTATAGGCAAGGCAGCAGGAGCAAGGCTCAGAGGTGTGAATCTTTCCAGATTTCAAGAGTGGGAAATTATGAGTGAACTGAGTTTTCTTTCAATTGCTGAGAACCTGGGTTCCTTTTAAAATCAAGGGGTTCTACAAGTGGATGTAGGAAGATGATTGAGGATATGAGGAGAGGGAGATATACATTGAATTTTAAGTTTGGGTAAAGATCCTCAAACCGCTGTGGCACTAAGGCTGGGACCCGGGGTTCGGGACGGGGTCTGAGGCCCATCCCGGACCCCACATCCGAAAGACCCGGGGTCTGGGGGGCTCACCCCGGGGGGTACCGCCTTGAGGCTTGGAATCGATGTTGAACTTGCATATCCACGGCCCCTGAGATCTTTTTTTGATCATATCCACCACCATTCACCAACAATGAAGCGCAAGCGCCCGCATTCTACGCCTGTATCCACTGAGTCCACCGAGAACCACGACCAACTCACTCAAAATCAGTCTCAGCCGGACAAATCAGAATCAGGTGTTGAAGTCATTGACTTGGATACCGATGACCCAGATCCTCCCACGGGCACCCAGTCTTCTTTGAAGCGAAGCTGGGTGTGGAATCACTTCAAAGAAACTCCAGATGCCTCGGCGGCAGTGTGTCAAGTAATGATCAAGAATTTTCTCTGTGGTACTTCCCTCAAGAAGGATCGGTCCGGCAGTACCAAAAACTTTCACGAGCATCTTCTGAAGAAGCACAACCTTGTGGACCCTAAACTAAACAAGAAGATTGATAAGGCACAGTCAGACATAGCAAGGTTTTTGAAGAAGAATAAAATCTCTCCCAAGGCATGTATTACTATTATCAAATTTCTTTTTTTTTGTTTATTCGTACTAATTCTCTTTTGCCTGTTATTCCTTTTATCCTGATTCCTGAAGCCTGAGCTCACCAGCGATTCTCTCCGAACCGCAATTGTTCAGTTCATTGCCGATGCCGACCTACCGTTTTCAGTAGTCGAGAGGAAGTCATTCAAAGAGCTCCTCTATTTAATCAATGAG
This sequence comes from Puccinia novopanici, assembly GCA_004348175.1. Classification (NCBI taxonomy): domain Eukaryota; kingdom Fungi; phylum Basidiomycota; class Pucciniomycetes; order Pucciniales; family Pucciniaceae; genus Puccinia; species Puccinia novopanici. Next base: position 5,276 of record SMGU01009159.1, read on the forward strand.
CAATCTGGCCCCTTGATGGCCCAAATATCCCGAAAATGCATCACTACCCACCTATCGCGCTTATATCTTAATTCACAACAGAAGCTCAAACACGAATATCTGTCAAAACAGGAATTTATATCGTTTACTCAAGACGCGTGGACCGCTCCTAACGCCACAGCGTTTATGGGGATCACAGCCCACTTCATCGATAAGAACTTTAAATTGATGGACCTGACAATTTCCATCCCCCACGTTCAAGGCAAGTTTTTTCCTTTTTTTTTTTTTTTTTTTTTTTTTTTTGATCATTCAATTAAAAGATATTCCATCTACACATTCATTTAGGTCAGCATTCTGGAAAGAACTTTGCGACTATGTTTTATGATGTGGTGAAGAACTACGGCTGCCTGGGGAAGATGCACACAATAACCGCTGATAATGCTTCAACAAACGGCAAGATGGCTCAAGAACTTTCGTCGATCATCCCCCAATTCCATACAAACACTCATCTCCTTGGGTGCATAGCCCATGTCATTAACCTGGGGGCCAAATGTGGACTAGCTGTTCTAGGGACCATGCAAGATGACGAAGGAGAAGAGATCTCCATGGCCGACAATGAAGCTGACTCGGAGGCGGACAACCGCGCAGGATCATTGATGTCTATCTCGCGGATCACTTCGGACCCCGATGGAAATGGCCTCGATATGAATACCATCTTGAAGCGAGTTCATGGCCTGTGTACATACGTTCGATTCTCGCCCCAACGCCGCGAGCGATTCCGTAAACTCGTCGAATATGCACAGCCTGAGCTCGCTGAATCAGGTGCCAAGTATACCTGCCTGGACATTGATGTTTCCACTCGATGGAACTCCACCTTCCACATGTTCCAGCGCGCAATCAATCTACGGAAATCGTGCATCCATTTTTGCAATGAGGATGTGAACGCGGCGAAATATCAACTGTCGGCAGCTGAATGGTCTCAAGCAAGTCATCTTATGAAGCTACTCGAACCTCTCTGCGAAGCGACGGACATACTTTGTGGATCCAAATACCCAACTCTCAACAAAGCACTCCCAATATATATCATACTCATTAAACAACTCAAAAGAGTTCAACGTGGCCTGTATGATCAAGCCCTACTTGTCCACCCGGCCAGCCTTATTATCACAAAAATCGACACTTATCTTGTAGATGCTCTCAAGAAGCCACTCTACTTTTGTGCGATGATTCTGGACCCGACTTTCAAAGCATCGTTTTGGAAGAAAAATGAGGTTTTTATTGTTGAGTTCTACAACCTCACGACAGACCAGGTTATCGAATCGTTTCGCTTGACTGCCAAGGATTTTGCGGCAAAATATGGGACCAATACAGACACTCAACAAACGACTTCGACCTCGAGCTCTCAATCCACAAGATTGAAAAATAACCAATCCAGCTCTTTTTATTCTGAACTCTATCAAGCCGATCAAGTCGAAGAGCCGCAAGACAACATTGAAACAGAAATATCGCGCTACTTGAAGGAGGGCGTGCAGCCGGAAGAGACGAATATACTCGATTATTGGAAAACTCGACAGAAAACTTTTCCTAACCTTGCGAAGATGGCTCGATGCTTCCTCAGCATTCCAGCCACAAGCGCAGCATCCGAGCGGGTCTTCTCTAAAGGCCGCCGTATTATCTCTTGGCAGCGGTCTTCACTCGAACCAAAATCAGTTGAGGAGCTCTTGTGCCTCAAGGAGTGGCAAAATACCCTCTCCCTTGCCTAATTTTCTTTTTTCTTTTTTTAGCATATCTATTACAAAAAGTAAAAACACGAGAAAAAACAATCAAAAAAAAAATAAAAAAAAACTTATACAAAGAAAAAAAAAAAAAAGTACACATTATACAAGTTGTAAATAGTAATGCGACTGTTTAGGAGGCTCCAAGTATACTGGGGAAGCCGAAATCACTCAGAAATCAGATTGAAATGTGACCCATACTTGGTCAAAACATCCCGCAACGCCTTATGCCCCTCCCTGCCAAAACACCCGGGGGGTCCCCGGGTGAGCAAAATGCCATACCGATCACCCGCACCCGGGGGGTGCCCCCCGGGAAAACACCCGGGTGGAGCCATCCGGGTCCCAGCCTTATGTGGCACAACTGAGGGGCAGGATAGTGAGATCAATAAGGTCCAAAACATAATTGGGAAATGTCAGATGGTCACACCTTGTAGTTCCTATTCTTTTCTTCATCTGATTTCTTCATCTTCTGATCCTTGTGTCTCACTTGTCAACTTTGTCTCCTCCATGTTGCCTCCAGGTCTAGTTTCTCATCTCTCATCTCTCACTCTGCTCCCTGTCTCATTTGTATCTATTTCCTTTCAGGTTAGCTTTGATCTGTTGTCATTAGTCACTCTCATTTTTGTGTCTAACACCCTTGGTTGGAAACCATCATGTTAGAAATATATGATTTGATTTTCTCATATTCTGATCCTTGTGTCTCACTTGTCAACTTTTTTCTTTTCCATTTTAGCTTTTCTGTTGTCATTAGTCACTCTCATTATCATGTCTAGCACCCTTGGTTGGAAAACATTGGATCTTACGTTCAATAATATCTTTCTTTGGATGGGATTACAAGAGGAGAGGTAAGAGACAGATAAAGGTGAGAGAGAATAGCCAGACTTGGAAGGAGATTGGATACAGATTATACATTGGTAGTGTACAGTGAAGAGAGAAATAGAAATAAGAGGGAAAGAGTTCTGGTCTAAGAAAAAGGGATAAATATAGCCAAGAGCAGCAGAGAGGAAGGGATGAAGGGCCAAGAGCGGCAGGACAGCATGACATAGAGGGAGGGGAGGTTTGCCAGGGGTGGGTTTGAGAGGAGAAAATAGGCCAAGATACAACTTGCTGGGAAAGTTTATGAGGAGCAGGAATCATAGCAGCTTCTGATGTCATTGTGTAGATTGAAAGCCAAGGCTGCCCCCCAAAAAAAAAGGAAAGTATCTTCAGAGCTTTTGTTGGGCTGAGCGGAAGATTGTATTTGATTTTGTCAGAAGGGGAGAAAGAATGAGTGGAATGGCAACCATGGAGAAAATGCAGGCAGAGAGTTTGTGTTATTAATTAGGGGATTTCAGGGGCTTGAGTAGGCATTGGAGGAGAGTCAGGAAGACAAGGGTTGCTTCAGTGGCAATACAGACCACACTGAGTATTCCAAGGGGTTCAGAAATTGGGAAGTGGGGGCCTGAGTGGCAAGGCAGACTCAGGGGCAGTGCAGAAGAGGGTGGAAATAAATGGCAGCAGGAGTCCATGAAATAAATGGAATGCAGCTAGTGGGTAGGAGTGTGTGTGTGGGGGGGGGGATTAAAGTTGTGGTTGGAGGAGTGGGAAGCATTGAAATGCTATGCTACACTGTGCAATTTGGGCACTACACATTGTGGAGTCTTTATATGTGGGAAAGCAGCAGAAAGGCTCATCAGTCAGGGTGCGGCTCTGGGGTGCTGATGGAATTGTGTTGACGGAAAGCTGAGGCATCTAAACAAACAAAGGAAAATTATTTTCAGAGATTTTGTTTCACTGAGCAAAATTTTGCATTTGCCTTTCTCAGTGGCAGAGACAAAGAAGGTGGAAAGTTTGTAGCAGTCATTAGGGGATTTTGGAGGCTTGAGCAGGCACTGGAGGAGGGTCAGGAGGATGGGGGCACCTTGGGGGAAATGCATACCAGACTAGGTAGTTTGAGGGGTTTGGGATTGGGCGGTGTGGGACTCCTTTGGGACAAATAAGAATACTTAGTAAAGATCCTCTGAGGGGGAAATCAATTGCTAAACTAGATAAAGCTATTACAACTGATGGTTAGTTTGAAAGACCTGAACCTCTAAGAGTACTATCCAAATATAAGGAATATTGAATCAATATTTAAATAAATATGGCTGATTAAAATTTCCTATGTATAGTAGTAGCCTCTATCAAACCTAGATCACCTTAATTAATACTATTTCAGACCTAATAAAACTACTGATGATGAATCAATATTCCAGTGGGATTAAATATGTGAAAGGATAACACTTAATACTAATACTCCTACTACTAATACACTAATGCCTGTCACTAACTATTGTTATACTTGACAATGAATCACTACTCATACTACTACTACTACTTCTATCTCTAATCTGTTACTAATAATTGTTGTTTTTACTCTACCACTACCACTCAAACTTTAAAGGCAAAATTCTTCTCTTATAGCACTACTGCTACTGAACTAACTAACCACTAAGCAAAAGCTACTGGCTGATAGATCAGGACCGGCTCCTCTGAGTTGGTGGGGAAATAGTTATTCTGGTTGAGAGAGGCCCTTCTTTTATATTGAAGAGTAAGGAATTTTTTCTGCAGGGGAACTCCCTGAGGGACTCATTTTGCGGGGGATTAGTATTACACCTGAACCCTGTGTTCTGATTGGTCTGAAACTCAACATCTGAATAACATCCTGTAATTGGTCAGGTTTTGAACTTCAATTGAGTCTTCTGATTGGCCAGTACCAGAAGGCTCATTTACCTGTTCCAGATTCACCAGTCCCCCCATCCTCACTCCTCTTGGGTTCTCTGCCTGTCTTGCCACTTTTCTAATTCCCTCCTTTTTCCTCCTCACATAATTATTTCTCTCTGTCACTTTTCTAAATACTGAATTCCAACACCCTTATATGGAATTATTTCACCCTTACACAAATTAAATACCCTTATAAAGTACTGACCCTTATAATTCCTCTTAAACTCTGTTCCAATCCTGGTTGAGAAAAAAAGTTTCCCAGTTGTGGTAGGGCCTTTTTTTCCAATCCTGGTTGAGACAAAAATTTTCCCAGTATGCTCTGTCCCCTGTTCCAATCTTGGTTGAGACCAAAGTTTCCCAGTTGTGATCTGTCTGCTTTTTCAATCCTGATTGAGACCATAAAAGGTCACCCAGCCTTTGGAATGTCCTTGGTTCCAATCCACATGAAGTCATAAACCTTCAATCCAAACCACTTTCTCTGTTCTAATCCTGATCAAGACATATTACTTCAACCAAACATGTGTCTTTGGTTCCAATCCTAATCAAGACATACCCTTGAACCAAACCCATGTCATTGCTTCACATCCTATCCAAGACATACCTATACACACCATGTCTTCTGTTCAAGTCCTTGTCAAGACATCCTTTTAATATGACATGTTGTAAATCCAGTTGTATATAGATCCTAGCTCATCTATCCATGCATATTTCCTCCTCTTATAAAGAATTTCTTGTGCATGCAACTATCACC
>SMGU01009162.1:0-32034 GCA_004348175.1 Puccinia novopanici
TGTAGGTCTGAAGTACCTTACAAGTCAGGTTGAACTCAGGATAAAGTTGGTTGTAACTGGTGTTGATTCAAGCTCAACAAAACCTGATGTGTTGCCCAAGTCAAGCTTTTATCATCCTCTACTCATCAATAACTTAGATCTTCATGACACCTGACAAAAAAAGGCCATATTTTTGACTCCTCCAATTTCTATTTAAATAAGATTTAAAGTCTCAAAAGACTTTAGGATCATAAGGAAAATGATGTCATTCATGCTGCAGTCTGTATGTGTTGCCTTGAAATGCTCATGGCTCAAATCATCTTGGTCACCATTTCATGAACTTGAAATTCTTTTTTGATGTTTTGATCACATTGAGAATGTGGATAAAAGCCTTGCTATTGAGCCTCCATCAATTTATAAATCCAAGTCTGTAAGAGATTTGAAAACAGTCATCCACCAGACACCATTCAGTATTAAAAGTCTCAATTAATCCTGAAAACCAAAATAAAGGAAGCTTAAAAACACCAACACAACCTTCCCATATGACAAAAATTTGGTAGCAAACCAAACCTTTGCAAATGGTTCAATCACCTGATTCATCTTTCAGCCTGGCTCTAAAATAACCTGATGTGCAATTGATCATATCACCTTACAGGGAAAGCTGGAAAGAAAAATAAAAAATTGGTTTGGCTGAGTCAGTGCCCAGTCAGTCTCCCAAACACCCACCCACACCCACACACACAAATACTTGGAAGGCCAAGCAAGTAGCATCTGTGATTCAATCATCTCCTTTTCCTCCTCCAAATATGAGCCAATCCTGCTTCTAATTTCCCCCAAGCGTGTCTTCAAAATTTCAAGTCTATCATGTTGAGTTTCTTCCTTTGCTTTTGCTGAAATGACAGAGCAGAAACCCTCTGCCTGCAGCTGGCATCTTGTCACCACAACGCAAAGCCGTATGTTATGGTTACAGGGAGGACTCACAGCCCTCAGAAGCACAGGTTTCACAGAAACAAAACATGCTTTACATAATCAACCTTATTTTACTCTTGGCTGTTCCTCAAAGCACTGTGATTGCATCATGAACAAGGGCTTTCTTTATCTTTGAAGGGTTGGATGTGATTTCACATGACATGAAGCCAATTTGTAACCAAGTTACCAAAGAGTTGTAGTTGACTTGCAGAGGATATCAACTGAACTGGGAACAGTTCACCAACAATAAGGGCAAACTTGTGCATGACTTACAAACAACACAAACAGGTATCAGTCCAGTTTATGACTGAGTAAGAGAAAGCACTTGCATGCAAGTGCCAAGGAAACAGCCATGGTGTATTATGACCTTTTTTGAAAAAAAAAAAAAAAAAGGTCCAAGCAAGCCAGACCATCCAACACATACCCAAAAGCCCATAAAGATATTAATCCCATGTTTCCGGCTGGTTTGATGCACATATTGCTGGAAGGATTGAGTCCCTTGCATTGTTCCCACTGACTGAGATTCTCATATCTCTGGGGAAAATACAGGTGCATGAAACCTGTCCTCTCCATTAAGAATCATGGAAAGTGAAAAAATTGACCAATTAAAACAGGAAATGAATTTATAATTAATAATAATAACAGACAATGTCTTCCAAGTACCTCAGACTCACTCTGTGAGGCTCAAGTGCCACAGATGGGAGCTCTGTGTGTTGGAGCTAAAGTGCCAACAAGAGGATGCAGTGAACTGATAATGTCTGACTCTCACTTGGGGGCACAGCATAAGTATTCTAAATACATTGAGTCAAGTTGTGGTTGAGAAAGACTGACTAGGGGTATGAGTGAGAAAAAGGGTTTGATAACATCAAGAGGGACAGTTGGGGAAAGGAGATAGAGACCAGAGTGAGGAGAAAAAAGGACCAAAATCCAACACTTCCAACAGAAAGTGAGGGATTCTGTGACACTTATGTTTTGGTACATGGCTTGGCTGTGCAACTTGAGCAGGACACCATATATATCCCTTCCATAAAGCCTGAACTTGGTTCAAGTCATGCTAGTTCATCTCAGTGGCACTAGTTGAAACTTGGTTGAGATGAACAGTGTAAATATACATCCAAGTGAGGAGCCTTGGAATGCTGTTAAATCAGTTAGTTTCAACCCATGACAGCTAGGTTGAGTTCAACTCATGATCTTAAATAGGACACACTCAACCAAGTTTGTTTTTCTGGCATTGTATGGGCCAGGAGATAGATGCCAGTCATACACATTTGGAGAATGGCTCTGGACATGGCTAGGTCCTGCAACCATCAAAGACTGGTCTTTCCACACCACCATGATGTGCAAGCTTTTTTTTTTATTGGCCTTCCTTGAACCAGAAATTTTTTTGTCAGGATCACAAGACCGTGAACAACTTTTACATCTGGCCAAGGAGCATATTGGTGAGAACTGCCTATTTTTTTTTTTTTTTTTGAGTTTGTGCATGTTTTACAATGCTAATGGTCTTGGCCTCTAATTTTCTTTCATCACCATTGCCCAAAACAAGAAGAGAACAAGTGCCAATCTTTATTGCATGTGTCCCATCAAAAATAAAAAAAAAAAAAGCCCAAAGGTGACTGTTAGTGAGTCATGATAAACATATGATCACCAGGAGAGAAAGAGAAATATATGTCAGAACCAACAAACTCGTCTTTTTTTTTTCTTGTTTTCTTGAAGACTCTTCGTTCAGAATAAACACCAAGACAGGGAGGAAATAATGTAGAAGTGGAAATAATAAAACGGGGACATACAAAAAAAAAAAAAGAAGAAGAGAAGGCATAGATACAACGCGAGAGACGTGAAAAAAGTGTGTATATATGTGAGTCGGATTGGAGTGAGAATAGCAGAAGGGTACCGTGAATGATGATGAAATGGATGACTGAATAAGCGAAAGTAATAGGAATGGGAGAAGAAGAACGACGTTGTTGAATAAAAACAAAGCAAGGATAAAGATAAGATAAGAACAAGGGTACAGAGCGTGAGAAGACAGGGGGAGGTCAATCCTGATGGTCACGAGTCAGGAGACGATGGTCCAAGGAAGCGCGGAGCATTTTTTCCTCGATTTCGACGGGTTCAGGACCTTAGTTTTGAGGTGATGATTAGCGAACGAGGGATGGCCGGGAAAAGCAGCGGCAGGAGAGGCGAGGGGCGGGGGATGGGAGGGGGTTGTGGGGAGATGGAAGGGAGTGGTGTATGGCGCGGTTGGCGGAGAGGATGAGGGTGTCGATAGCTTTGACCAGTTCTGCAAACTGCGCGTCCTGCGCCATCAGCTGCTCCATCCCGAGTTTCCCTCTTCCTGTTCCACATCTTTGGCTGATAACGGGTGGTGCTCTCCGACGGGCAGGGTCGAGGCCGCGCTGGTGCCGCTCTCGTCCGAGCCTTCGCTCGGCTCGCTCATCCCCATCAGCCGGCCCTTCAGTGTGCGAATCTCGTTCTGCTGTTTACTTTCGTCCGTTCAAGTGCGCCATTGATGGCTAGTAGTGAGGCATTGCTAATTTCCAGTCGAGAATCTTTTGAATCGGGTCCCAATTCGAGAGGAAAAAGAAGAACAAGTTGTTAGCAGTGATTGGATTTTTCTTGGGTGAGGTATACTACTCACCTTGCGGTTAATCCGTGCCGAGTCGTGAAATTCGGTCGGTGGGTTGGTGTGGTTGAGGTGGATGGTGTGAGGTGTTTAGGTTGCAGGTTAGGGAGGTGGATATCGGGAAGAGGGGAATGGTGTTTGGGAGTGAGTTGGTGAGCACGAGGATGGTTTGTATCGTTTTGGTGTGGATTTTGGGTTTGATGCTGGTTATTTGGGTATTGATGTTGTATGGAGGTAGTTGTTGATTCTGAGATGGAGGAAGATGAGCAGCATGATGAGGATGAGATAGATTGCTGACGGAGTAACGTCTGAGATGTTAATTTATTGGTAGGGAGGCTTGGTTTTAGTTTTGCTTGCAGTGTTCTTATTGGCTGTAATGTTTTGGCTGCTGAAGGTGCTTTGGCTGTTGTTGTTGTTGTTACTATTGATGGTTTGTTAGTTGTCCTGTTGACTGATAGTTGTGCTCTGACTTTGATCGGTTTCTTGTGTTGTTGGTTCATTTTTATTTGTTTTTTCTAAAATTTATGATTTGAATTTTCAAGTGCACAGTTATCTACAGTGGACACCCCCGTTCCCGCGATCCATTCCCCGTCGGAACACCCCGGGCTGCTCCATATATACAATGTATGCGCCCTCGGGGGATTTGGGATGTGAAACAGCCAAGATGGTTTGGCGTGTTTTCCTGTTGACCGCTTTCATCAGAACATTCTCCCTCTTCCTCTTACTCACCATCAACATCAATCCATTCGACCACTCAGCCCAAATCAAACATCAACACCATCACCAACTCAACCGATGGGACACCCTGCACTTCATCAACCCTTCAAACTCAGAACAGGACTGGGCTTTCGCACCCGGAATCACCACCCTACTCAGGCTAACAAACAAGTCTATCATCATCACATCAATCATATCAACCATCGCTAGCATACTCTCAACCGTCATCCTATTCCTGTAAGCTCACATTCAGAACCAAGAAAAAAAAAAGATGAAGTGAAACTGATCCTTCTTCTCTACAGTCTCACCTTCAATCTCTCAAACTCGATCAGTTACTCAACACTCGTCAGTCTGCTACATGCATTCTCACCCTCGCCCAGCACACAGGTCGTACCATACACGGAGCCATTCTACGCACTATTCTCATTTGCTGCTATTTACCTGCAAACCCAACAACATGCAAAAAATCTTACTTGCGCAAGATATCCAGTGCAATGCTCATGGCACTCGCAACTTCTTTCAGGCCCATCGGCATCATCCAAGCCGTACAATGGCTCCCCGACTGGTACCACCAACTAGAAAAACTTGTCCTCAAATCCCCTCAAAAAGAACCATCACCCTGTCTGCCTTCATGGCGCACTCCTTCCAGACTCTTATACTTGGTCTGATCACGTGTAGTCCATTCCTTTACCACCAATGGACCGGCTACCAACACTTCTGTCTCAAACCTCTCCAAAACGGAGACCTTCTATCCCTTAGGCCATGGTGTTCAAATCGAATCCCCAGTATCTACGGCTTCGTCCAATCCCACTACTGGTGAGACCTTTTCCGCTTCCGGGTCGCAAAAATCAAGAAATCTTCTTTTGACTCGTCCAGTATGCAGGAATAACGGATTCTTGAAGTACTGGACTTGGAACCAAGCCCCTCTCTTCTTACTTTCGCTGCCGGTATACATGGCCTCATTCGGGGGATCTGGACCTACTATCATTCCCGGTTCACATCCGATGATACACCAAGCAGTCAGAGTCGGGAGGGAGGGGTAAGAGCCGGCCGTTCCTGGACCGACGCCTAGCGATACATGTGCACATCCAACTAGTGATCACGGTCATCCTACTATTCTTTTCGCACGTGCAAATCATACTGCGACAAGCCGCTACTTTGCCCGCGCTCTGGTGGGGCCTTGCCGACGGCATCCAGCGTCACTGGCACCACCACCACCACACCACCACCGCTCCTCATCCTTCCTGCTCCCGCGTCGGCTACTGGGCCTACTGGTTCCCGTGGATCGTCCTCTGGGCTCCCCTCAGCTTGCTCCTCTGGGCCGGCTTCTATCCTCCCGCCTAGCCCACCCGCCCGCCTTCTTTTCTCTTTGTCTTTGTTGATGTACAACCCGCATCTCTCTGGTTCTCACCAGTTGATCAAGAAGGCAAGCTAGGCTATCCTATGCGCAGTCAGGGAGCAAATCTTCCATTTCATTCTCAATTCTCTACACTATAGATTCTAACCAAAACCCAGCGGGCAGAAATTGTGATATTGATGATGAGCAGATACTTTTGGCTTAGGGATCTGAATTGATTTTTTTTTTTTGCATATGTACTGGTTTAATTGAGGAAGGTTGAACTCTTTCTATTTTTAATATTATTTGACATGGCGGTGGTTGTGCTGTTGATTAAAATAGAAAAAAAGTTGCTGACTAAACTTATGACATTTGAGGGGCCAGGAATACAGATATTAGGATGGTTCACATAGGCTGCAAATCAGCAAAAAGTGCATAACCTATAACCCGATGCACCAGCCAAATTTGTGGGGGATGTTCGCTGATTTAGAAAATCAGCAAGGTTAAAATTCCCCTATGTGAACTGTCCTATTGCATCAGATATCAAGGCAGTACAGAGCATGGATACTCAGATTGGTTCTTGTGGTACTCGGGAGTATCTCTAAGGCTGATAATCTCTATCTATAAGTGTTTGTGAGAGCTTCTGGATTGGTTCTTGCTTGTCATCTGACTTTTTCATTGGTTGAAGAAACAATTGCAGAAGTGGAAGCAGTTGATATGCAGAAGTGCAATACAACACCAGAGAGAAAACAGTCTCCTAGAGGACTTTTTTTCTGTCACAACTTGTACTAGAGGAAGTCCTACTTGTAGTAACTGACATAGAAGGGGAGAGGAACACAGTGTGATCTTCCATTGCATAGCCTGTATCCACCTCATTCCATTGCATAGCCTGGATCCACCTCATACAGCCATGCATTCCAATCCTCTTCCCCACTTGTTTCTCAGGGCTCAGATATGGGGTCCAAAAGTTGTGCAAACAGCTTCTGGGAATGCTTTGTTTGTTTTTAAACAATTGGAGGGTGATGTGGCAAGAATAACTAGATATGTGCATGCCAGGGTATGGATCTGTGAGGGGTGTCCAAAAGGTCAATGGTTGATTTTTTTTTTTAATTATTGTTTTTTGTGGCTGGGCTGAAAGCCACTCTGGAGTTAGTTCTGAACTCTCTGAGGTCCAAGAGAGCCGAAATTCTAGTTGTTATGTGATTTGGTGCTATTGGACATGTGCACATACAGCCAACACAACCAATCATAATTTTGGAGGCAAGGTGGGTCAGTGGATTGGTGTGTGCAGCTGTGTACCTGAGATACTTCAGGTTTGGAGTTTGCATACTCCTTAAACTGGCTGGTGTTCCTCAACTGGCTGGTGTTCCTCAACTGGCTGGTGTTCCTCAACTGGCTGGTGTTCCTCAACTGGCTGGTGTTCCTCAACTGGCTGGTGTTCCTCAACTGGCTGGTGTTCCTCAACACCGGCCAAGAGCCAATCACAATTTTTGGGGGTGTCACACATGCAGACCATTATGCATATTCACTATGCAGAAAATCCTGTGACACCTGCCAACATCATCCTGTGCAACTGGTCTCTCATTTTTGGAGGCCAAGTGACTGCTTGATGCAGGTAGCTTGCAGCCCAGTGGATAGTTTTCCTCTGGCAAGCACTCTTTTCCACCCTGGCAAGTTTTCCTCACTGGTCCATGGCAAGCACTCTTGTCCACCCATAGGTCCTTGCACTGTTGAGCTCTCTAGTCTTGTATAACAATCATGATATTGCAATTTTGCTGGCTCAACTCCCTTAAAAACCCAACTATTTTGATAATGATTGCATACAAGCACAAGTTTTCATTGTGCACCTGTAAAATTAAGCTCATTATAAGCTCTTTGTTCAGCGAAATCTTTGAAAAAAAATCATCACATCCATAACACCTGCATGACTACATTTCTTGTCTTTTTTTTTTATATAATCCTTACACCTTTAGCACCATCTGCTTGATCATTCATGTTATGTTCTCTCACAAAATTGGCTGCTTCTTCTGAGTATTTCCACAAAAAAGAATTAATTGTTTGGTTAGGTTGATGGTAATTTTACAGAGGAAGATAAACTGCACTGGCTAGTGTCATACAACAAGATGAACTCACTTTCTGATATGTGATTCTGAAATTTCATTAGATTTTATTAAATATTGTGAATCAAGTGTGTCTGGGCACTCATCCAAGTTTGGCCAAGTGCACTTGGCCGAGCTGCAAGGGCACTTGGCACATGCCAAAGTTGGGGTGGGTCATAGAAAAGTTCAACTAAGCCAAAACCAAGTGAATGTGCCATAACATACTGCAAAATTGGCCTTGAACAGATGATGGTTAGTAGTACACACTGAAAAAAAAACTCAGTCAACTGCCTGCAGTTGACATGCAGCATGCTCCAGCCAAGCTTCCATCCAAACACCACCTGTTTGCATATGTAGATTTGCTAGCACAGTCACTGTGCAGCATGCACAGTGACTGTGCATCAAAGCTTGATTGAATCACTCTTGAAGAAAGGTTTGAGCAACACCACAAGCTTCATTGGAGTTTCTGCATGTCAACTGCAGGTAGTTGAGCCAGTTTTTTTTGCAGTGACAGATTCTGGAATACAAAAAACCAAGTCATATCATGTTTTTTTTTTTTTTCTTTAAATGATTTTTTTTTAAAATAAAAGTATTTTTTTTATTTCATTTTCATTTTCATTTTTTCATTTTCATTTTCATTTTCATTTTCATTTCATTTTCATTTTCATTTTCATTTTCATTTTCATTTTCATTTTCATTTTCATTTTCATTTTCATTTTCATTTTCATTTTCATTTCATTTTTTTTTTTTTTTGAGAAAGGTCAGTCCAAGAGAGGGGCCTCGATCATCGGGCCTGGGCTCAGTGCGCAGAGCCCGTCCACCGGCCATCGGCGCAGCAAGCCGTCCAATGCGGGCCCGATCCCACAAGTCTTAACCAGGTCGAAACAACTCAACTCATTTACAATAAATATTTATGTGGAGGAAATATAGCAATATTCATGTGGAGGAATATAGCAATCAAAGAGACAGGAAATTTGGATCAACGAAAAAACTATATCATTGAACTTGGTGCTGCTCAGGTGCCAACGCAAAACTCCTTTTGTTTATGTGAATTTTAGTTTCTTTGGTAAAACTTCAACAGTCAACACACCTGATATTACTTGAGATCGTAGAATTAAGAGAGGGGAAAAAAAGGTAAGGAATAGGAGATTATGAAATATGTGGAGATTTTATTTAGCAGGACAGGGATTTGGCAGCATTGAGGCTTTAAGCCATATCTGCTTTTGATAATCAACTGACAGTCAAGTTCTAGAATAAGTCTCCAATTCATTACGGGAAGAAACTGACCCCCTTCCCCTTCACTGATTTTGTAATTCCTGGAATCTGATTTGGGCTCACTTCCGGGCGTGCCTAGGGCAACAAGACAATCTTCATCATCATTGGATAATTGTTTTTTTTTTTTCGGATGAAGCAGGCGCGAGTATGACAAAGAATTGGAGAGGGAAGAAAAAAACATAAATTAAAAGAAGAAAGTATGTTCTCCTGGTTAGGTAGAGCAGAAAAATCAATAGCGGTGTGGCTAGAGTCAGGTCTGATTTGAGCATGGAAGAAACACAAAAAGTCTCGCCGCGAGGAAGAGTGAATGGCCGAATCGGGTATTGGTTGATGGAGGGATATCAAGGCAAACTATGCCGTCTGCATTGCGAAAGCTCTGCACTGTCGCTGCATTTTTTGTGACACTTCACATAACAACAACAAAAAAAAAGTTCAGTTGCTCGGTTCCCAGACCCATGAAAAATGGTCAGTCAAGCTCACAGTCTCTCCACAATCATCACAGCGCAAAAACGCCTTGCGAGAGCCAATTGGCTTGTGACAAGCTGCGCACGACTTTTCGATCTTGGGCTCTTTCACGGAGGGATCTTTGTGGTTCAAGTTGAGCAGTTTAGCCAGCCAATGGGACTTGACAATGGTGAACCGATGGGGTATCAGGATCGCCGATTTCTCCGCCGGATCTAACTGTGGGTGGAATTTGAGGGTGGCGGGGACCACCGTTAACGTGCTTGCCTGGAAGCTGTTCGACGGCGAAGAATCATCAACGTCTCCAGGAAGATCTTGCCCTCCGCGGTAGGCCTTTTCTAGCTCCTGCATCGCTTCCTTAAAGGAATCGCTCGTGGACGAGACCGTGTTGTTTTCGCTGAGGTAGGTGGGGATGGTACCAAGTTGAGAAGGAATAAGGTCCGGCACGGATGATGCCCGGAGGGCGTTGATGGTAAGCTGACCGATGTCTCTTCCACCGTCACTAGGTTTTCCAGGGGTTCACCCTGTCTGATAAAGGCCGAGGGAAATCCCTTTCTGGGACTCACGGGGCCGGACATCTTGAGTGTGGAGGCAAAAAAATCTGATGAGAAGGTCGTAGTCTTCTTCAAGTTGATCAGATGCTGCAGGCGAGGATCGAGTGGGAAAGAATCGATTCCGAAATCAATCAGCGATTTCGAATCGAGCGACTCGTTGTCCTGCAGAGATTCCATCTTGAGTTCAAGATCAGGATTGGATGCGGGCGAGGAGGCCGCAGCGGCTTTTGGTATGACAATCTGCCCATGGAAGCTCGGTATCCGCTTGAAGGTATCTTTGTTCACGAGCTTGATGTTGGACTTGGCAAACTTCATGCTACCCACGGAGGAATAGTACCTTGTCGTGAGCCCGGTGCATCATCTACCCCGAGTAATTTGACATGTTCTTCCTGAATGATAGCCTGCTCGATAGAATCGAGCGCCACTAAAATTTCCTTCAGCGTGGGGCGCAAGCGAGAATCGACTTGGGTGCAATGAAGACTGAGCTCAATGAAGCTTTGGGACAGCCGGCATGTTGGGCGTCTAAGAGAAAATTGACATCTGCGGATTTGATGGAGTATCTGGGCGGAGCTCGTTGGAGGAATGCAGATTCATTGCAGATGCTACTGTCGCTGGTGCAAGCCCCTGCCCTCTTCATTGAAATCAGCTCGCAAAAGATGATCCCTAGGCTGTAAACGTCCGTCGAGAGGTCAAAGGGAAGACCTCGGAGTATCTCGGGAGACATATACTACAGAGTGGAGAACCTAACATTAACCTTCACATCCAACTGAAGGAAGGAGATGTGACTTACACCATCCGTTCCACAGAAGCTTAGCTGTCTGACTTCTTCTGGAGTCCTCGCTTCGAACCTTGCCAGTCCAAAATCACACAGCTTGACACGGAAATTCTCAGTCAACAAGCAATTGTCAAGTTTCAGGTCTCGATGTAAGCACTTCCTTTCGTGCAGGTAGGCCACCGCGCGCGCAATGTCAATCGCAAAAGACACTCTTAACCTCCAGGTAACGGGCTGTGGTTCGTTGAGTTCAAGCGGGAATTTAAGTAGTTGCGCAGGTTTCCTTCGGCACCTGTTGATAGAGAAACCCGTTAATAAATGTTACACATAAATATCTTGAGTACAAATCGGCACATACATATTCGCTGATGATTAGCACTCGTGCATCTTTCGCATACTAACACGCGATTTCTTATCGCGACTAAAGATTTGTCTCGTTTGTTTTTGAGATTGGTCGCTGGCAGAGTGTATCGATGGAGGGTGGGGCCAGGCAGAGTCCGATGTACTGCACAATATTGGATGTCGCGCGTCTTTTGATATCTTGCATTCTCTGGCAAAGTACTTCTCGACTGGAAAAGGATGGAGAAAGGTCAGATAAAAATTCACAAGCACGTCCTGCATAGTGAGGAGGGCGCGACCTACCATCGTAGTCCGTGCGTGGAATGATTTCCTTGATGGCGATTGGAAGCCCAGATATTGAGCTCGATAGACGCTCCCAAAGGAGCCTTCCCCCAGCTTGACCCAGGTACTCTCTATCGACAGATCCTCAAATTTGATCACATCGAACGGGGGGTTGCAGAGATATAGGGTTGATTCATCTCTCAATGAATGCCGTGATCAAAGGAAATAAGAAACAGTTGACAAGAAGATTTTGTGGAAGAATTGATGATGATGTGGGGAAGTTGTTGTTGCAACAGGGGATTTTTGATTATGTATTAGGGAATAGGACAAGGTTATATTCGGGAGTAAGGGAGGTTAAGTTTTTGATGGGAGTCTTCTAGTGGCAAGAAGCCGAGCATAAATACCATTACCCTTCCGGAGATGGCTGATCAGACCTGACACGAGATGGACCAGAATGGGTGGTAAGATCAGAGTGCCAAGGATTGCATCAGGGCAGGCATTCCCAGGATCCCTATACGGACTGGACCAACCACCAGCCCACTTCGGTACCTTACCGGAAGGCCTGCTTGCTTGGGTGACACTTTGCTGGCTTTTTTTTTTTGCGTGACTTCTTCACAAAGGATGGTCCGTTTCCCAATCGTCCATTACCTCCCGAGATATCGATGCGCATCGTGTCCAGTGGGCGGGATGGAAGGAGCACTCTTCACGATTGCCTTAGCACTATGCCAGCCGGGTCCACGCTGATGGATAAACAGCCAGGAGAAGAAGCCTTGCCGGGCTACTCATGACTCGTCCGAAAAACAAAAAAGATTCTCATCATGAGCTTCTTGACTGATGGTGCTCCGCTCCACAGCTGGGCTGGACGTCCACTCAACTCATCCACTTCCCCCGAAGTAACATATTTTCTGTGAGTTTATGAACGAGCCAGCGGGTAAACCGTGTGCAAGAATTCAGAATCAACATATTTCAGCCAACCAAAGTGAAGCCAGATATGTACCCCCAGGGCATTCGTCGCGCCCAGTCCATGTGCCTGGACTGGTGCAAGTCAAAGTGCCTACAAGTCGAACGAGCAATTGTGAAAGAATTCGAGATCCTTTTTCTTTTATTGGCAAACGCGTCTTGTACAAAAGGAACCACTTAACCCACAGTGCCTTGGAGATTGAGGATCAGCTGAGGTACAAACTCTGCACACATGCGTTGGTGATTAATTTCAATAAGAAGTGGATGACTGCATTAGTGATCTCCAGAGTGTTAAGAGGCCTGAATACTTTTGCTCTTCCATGAGCACTATTTTGTATGGGCAAAAAAAAGAGAAAATTAATTCTAAATTGACACCAGTACTCAGTTTGTTTGTTTATTTCAATCAATCAGTCTTATAAATTTGACTAGAGACACATGAAGTGTGGACAAAACTGCAATCCTCTCCTTGAATCTGCCACATTTTCTAGCCCTAAATGGAAGGGGCTAGAAGGATAAAATGGCACTTGCTTTTTAGGTTCAATAAAACATGAAGAGCTGGAACAACTGGGGAGACAGAATTTCCTTGGCCAATATTTTGATTGTGTAGTATGAAACTTGGCACTCAGACTCAGACTTGAGACCACAGACCTAAGAAGTGTAAGACAAAATAAACTGGTGCACCAAGAAAAACATTGTCAACATAAGCAAAATAAACAGACCGTTTGCTACTAGTAAAATCAGGAAGTGTGATGAACAAGTTGTAAATCACTTAAGAAAAGATGTGGTTGCTTCCTTGTGAATCAGGGGGTGAAAAATAAAGGCAAGATTTGATTTCATGCATCAGTAGTAGACCATTAAAATCTAATCAAGAGGTTGCATGAGAATTGAATGTTCAAAGGAATGAAATCAATGTTTGGTTCAATGGTTAATGAAAAGATAAGAGTCAGATATGAGTCATGATTAGGGATAACTCCCAAGTGCTCATTGACTTTCTTATAAAGCAGCACCCAAGACATAAAACCAGAGCTATGGACAGAAAATTTTCATTATATTCAAGATGATCCAATGAGATCACAAAAAGGGTTTGGTGAAATTTGAGTACAACTCCAAACCAATCAAAACTCAATATTTAGGCCATCTCCCCTAGATATTCCAGATACACCATTATGTAACAGTCTTCACAGTAATTGCTTTTAGCATTGAAAATTAAGGCACATGATTTGATATTTAGTTGCAAACAACCTCAACAATGAGTCACACCTACACACTACCTTGTCACTCAAGCAGGCAATCCACATTCAAGGAGAGAACAATTTTCAACAATATTTAAATAAAATTGGGTAATTTGAGGGAATGGACAAAGAAATAATAAACAAAACAGAGTTGAGTCACCTACAACAACAAAACTTCCTCCAAATAACATCACTCTCATGTGTGTTACCCCAGGAAGGGTGTGTGGCAATCCCATCATCTAGCTATTTCCCATCATGAAAACACTATTTTGATCATTTTTTAAATACATATTGGACACCACCTTGAGAAAGAAAAATCAGGGAGCCAAAAATGGTTAAAAATAATAATTTTAAATATCATTGTTTAATTGTCAGAAACCATGAAAGCTTTTAAAAACTCCCCTTCAAATGCCAACAGGATAGCTGCAGTGATCATGGGAGATCTGCAGAATCACTGTTTAAATATAGCCAGATGAATATCCTCTGTGCTCACATAATATCATCTTCAATTCAATTTCAAGGACTTATGGGTGAAGGTTTGAAAACTGGTATGGTAAAAGATTTCTCTATTCCATAGTTAAAACCGGGATGTAGGAAGATTCCTCTTTTCCATATGTTGATTTGATTTTCAGGTTAAATTTTCTGCATATTGGTAAAACTCAAAATTACATACAAGGACTAGATTCTAGACCCTGCTGGATAAGTATTATCAATGGATGATGTCATGGGGTACATCTGAGACCATGACTGAATGATTGATTGATTATTAAAAAAAATTCATTGGATTATTGAAGAGATGGAAGTGGTGGCATCAACCCAAAGTCTTCCCCCTCCCCTTTTTTCACACTATAGATATTGTTTTTTTTTATTCCTACCTCTCATTCCAGATTAAAAATATGACATTACCGCAGAACTCTTATGGGACTCACTGAAGTTTTTACGCATGACTCGGTTTTAGCCCTTGACATGGTTTTATGAAATTTCAGTTGTTTGCTTATGGAAGTTTTGCGCAAAAGCGACATCAGGACTGCAAAAAATGTCGTTCATTCAAGTCTTTCGGGGATTTTTGAACATTAGTCACAGGTGTGATGTATTCAATAGCTTGCACGATATTTTTCTTTAGCTTGCAAGCTATTTTTTGTTCACCGGGTTATTTGGCCAAAATGCACCTGGTGCCCTGCGGTCGAGTGCTGAGACTAAGATCAGACGGTTTTTACTTCAGGGGACCTTTCTCCAGCTCTAATCGTACCGCGTTGGTACTCAGCTTGATGTTGTTTCAGCTGTGTGGGATGAGCTGATGTGTAAAGTTTACAAACCCTCCATCCTAAGGAAGGCACTATGTATGGCCTGCGATTTGGCAAGCCTTACGTTCTACACGGAATTGCTTACTTGGATTTCCATAGCGAGATGATAAAACCACCCAGGCCGAGCACCACAGGAAAAAAGCCCTTGGTTCCATCTCTCATACTTCAACACAAACAATGCATGGCAGGAACGCGGTGAATATTTATTTCTTGGCTGGTGACTGCAGGGCAAGTTCTGTGTAGCAGATTCAAAAGGGGAGAGCCAACGCGACACGGATTGTTTTGGTCTGTAGAGGAAAGATAGTGTCAGCCTTGTTTGTGGTTTGAAAGGCACGTACTTTCCTCAGGGCTTTTTCTGCTCGGCCGATGTCTGCTCCTTAGACTATGTGTTATTCCACGACGCCGGAGCATGACTAGACAGAATATTCATGGGCGCATCCGCCAATTTACCAAGGGCTTGTGACCTCAATCCCTGGGAAGCTCGCATTTTTCCGACCTTGGATTCCAGCCATTGGATTGATTCATTGCACCCCGACCATCCGCGTCACCAAGCAAGAGTGATTTTGAGATCAGAATGACCAACCACCATCCTTGCGATGCTGTGTTTCTAGAATGCACCTACGTAGGCTGAAGCCGTACACGGAGTATGAAAAGGGCTGTTTGGCTTAGCGGAATTTTATGAGGTGAATAGGCCTGAGTAGACTCACATAGAGTACTACAAACAAACTATTTCTCCGTTGCTTTGTGTCCTAACATGTAGATGGGGCGATCGTCTTGATTGCGTCAGTGATGGCCCGGGCTGCTTGGGAGGTCGCTGCTTTTTCGTGCTCGGTTTGACATAAAAAGGGCCCTCTGGTCAGAGTTTCCTCCCATCAGCTCCCACTTCCTTTCCTCCAGACCAACATCTTCGCTCCTTTCTTTTCTTCCTCTCGGACTTATTACTCCCATCCCCTAGGCCCAATCTTCCCTGTCCAACCTCTCTGATTTTCCGCTGCCTGACTTCACCCTCCAGATTCTCGATTTCTGGAATCCTCCTTCTTTCTGCCGCCATAATACTTCGTCGCTTCCTGATCGGGACCCTTGACTTCCACTTTTCATACGCACATATTGGCGCTTGATAGTCAACCGACGCGCGAGTATCCTCCATATCTGGATCAATCTTGCTTGCGCAGATGAGCTGATGGGTTCTTGTCAAGATTAAGGCTGGTATTGCGTATTGGATGCTTGTCGCCTGATCTTTTGAGGTTGGCGGACGCCTTTAATGATGTCAGGGACAAACGACAGGCTATCAAACAATTCCCTTTAACGATGTCAGGGACAATCGACAGGCCATCAGTCAATTCCCCTTAACGATGTTAGGGACAAGTGACAGGCCATCCACCAATTCCCCTTAAAGATGTCAGGGACAAGCGACAGGCCATGAACCATGTCGACGAGAACAAGTATCCTTTATATATCTGGATCACTTTTTGCTTGTGCCGATGAGCTGATGAGTTCTCGTTAAGACTCTGGTTGGCAATGATGGTTGAATGCTTTTCGCCTGATCTTTTGAGGTTGGTGGAGGCCTTCAACGATGAGGGACAAGCGACAACGCGATGCTGGCGCTACCAATGGTGCTAGCCACAGATGTCATGCGAAGAGACCATCGGGGTTTTCCAAACTCCAACCACTGTTTTGTCCATAATTAGCCCAGATCATTGATTTCAGAACATTGGGTTTACTGGTCTTAGTGCTCGACTGCTGTGCGATCATACTTGCTCAGACCATCTCTAAGGAAAACAACCCTCAAAACAATCGAGATGCTTGTGCCATCCGATCATACTTGCTCAAACCATCTCTAAGGAAACAACCCTCAAAACAATCGAGACGCTGGCAGAGCTCAAAACGGAAACCATCGCAACGCGGCCGAACAATCGAGATGCTTGTGTGGGTGCTGTCCGATCATACTTGCTCAAACCATCTCTAAGGAAAACAACCCGCAAACCAATCGAGATGCTGGGGCCGTCCGATCATACTAGCTCAAACCAACTCTAAAGAAACAACCCACAATCCAATCGAGATGCTGGCAGAGCTCAATTGTTTCCTAATCTTTTGAGATTGGCGAAGGCCTTAAACGATGTCAGGGACAAACAACAGGCCATGAACCCCTTCCCTTTAACGATGTCGGGGACAAGCGACAAGCCATGAAACTAGTCGACGTGAAAGAACATGATTCACTCGGTTGCTGATGATCCAATCTTCTGGACCCTACTGCTGAGGGCTGGCTCGATGATATCCTTCATCCTCTCCCCCCTCAGCTTGCTAAGGATTAACTCGGCTATATCCGAATTCTTCAAACTCAGCGGGCTTCTGCTGCTGTTCGAGGTTACCTCGGTCAGAACTTCTGTTCTCTCAACACGAGGTCTGCTGAAGTTGCTGTTGATGGCCAACTCGGCCTTATCGTCTCTCCTCTTGAAGCTGCGCCGGCAGCAGTTTTTCTTAGGCGCTGGCTTCGGCTTGACATCGGTTCAACCTTTTTGCGGTGACCCATCCTAGGGTTGATGTCCCTCTGCGCAGGTGTCGTATGCCAATTTCCAATGCAGCGAGGTGGCTTGGGCTATGTATCGTCACATGCTTCAGCCATCTGGGCGCTCCCGATCCCATGTCGCTGACGGGTTGACGAGAATTATATCGCTCGAAAACATTTGACGGAGCCCAACACTTGGTGCAGATACATGATTGCTGCATATTGCGAAGCTTAAAGCATTACACATTGGTCCTGGCAAGCCATCGCGTCAAGACATGATCTCAGATCATTTTACAAATGCCATCACGAATATTACAAATTTTTCCTTTTTGCTTTCTTCTTTCTACTAATGCATATCCACATACGGGCACCGCTACGCGACAATTACAAGCGGTGACCCCGCAACGTTTTGAATACAATCTTTCTTTATTATTTCAAAAACGAAAGCCACCCAATAGTTTGCTGAATACGAAGCGACATGGGGCCCTGCGCGACTTGAGCAAATTACTCCATTGCGAGCTTTACGCAGACACCACCATGAACCGGTTGATATCCGGGATGCAAAATAGGCGTACTGTGAAACCCGAGCCAACCTACGGGGGTGATCACACTACGATGATGACCGTTGTAGGCTGAATAGCGAAGATATATCCTTCTGTGTACAATTAACAGTTTTTTTTTAACTTGAGCTTCGGTTCACCTTTGCGATCGGAGTCGGGTTCGAGCTTGGACCCGGGATCCATCGGGAGGCCAAGCTTGCGGCTGCGGCTGCTGCGCCGGACACTGGGTGGTCACGATGAGGCGGGAACGGTCGAGATCCAAGAATAGGATGGTCAGTCAATGCCGAGGCCTTCTGGTATGGCTTGCCGTTGGGCAATAGGAAAAGGGGGTTTTAGTTGGTAGGGGGTCTCTACCCGAGTCCAACACTACCACTTGTGGTGTGCGTAAATGCATTTCCCCTCTACAAAAAAAAAAAAAAAAGGATGGTCAGTCAAGTCACGCTCAATCTCCAGTGAAGCACCCTTGTGTCCTTGCACGCGTCCCTATCGACCAGGACCATGTCCGCAAAAGCCGGTTCAACATTCTGTGCTCTTCGCTTCGTCGTGTCTGCGTAAAAAGACCGGCGGCAATGGCGTGAGGGGTGTAAATATCTACACGGCTCCACTCACGCCAATGCCAACACGACCCTCATCCCCTCTCACTGGCAAGGTATATTTGCCCTCAATGTTTTTGTGACTAGGCCCTAGTGCACCATTCTGTTCATGCTGGGGTTCTTATCCCTGCCACCCCACCATTGCCAGCCCTATCTTCCCCCTTCCGTTGTCATGCGGTAAGGAGAATGATAGCATATGTATCATTTCTTCCTCATCAATCATCCCCCTGTTTACCAGCAGGATCCACTCGTAAGATTAAGAACCAGAGTTATCCTCACAATCTTTTGAGCACGTTTTTCTGCCTTCCAGGCTAAACGTGATCATGTTTGTCGTTGCAGTGGAGCACTATCTCAAAGCGGCTATTTGTCCGCCTCACGAGTCGATAATTAAAGCCAGAATTGCCCAGCGGGTCGCTTTTCTCATGACTGGCCATACAGGAGGCGGCCGGGCCATCATGATAGCGAGTGCTTCACCTTGGTCCTTATCCATCGATGATGCCATAGCCAGGGCATTTTTCAGATATAAAGACGCTCCACATCCTCTCTGCTTTACCTTCAACCTCCCACAGCCGCAATCATATCCAGTGTTTCTCATCTTCCCCGAGTAACTTCTATTGTTTCGCCGCGACATGTCTATAGTTCGCATTGATTCATACCGATCGTAACGATCGAGATTTTCTTTACCTCTTGTCATTTGCTTGCTGCAGGTGACCAACATGACCAATGGAACTCGGAAGAACCAGCTCGTAATGAGCAGTCGGTGCGACCCGGTACGTAGACAGATCTTGATCGTCTATGAAGCCAACGCGGTTCGACCAGGAAAGCTTATCAAGCCCCCTCCCCCCCTCCTTTTTTTTTTTCTTGTCGCGCTCGAATAATCAAAAAGATGACGAGTCTGGCAAAACTACCCCGGCGGGCGGGAGGGATAGAGGCCAGACTTTTTCTCAACAAATAACTACCCCACCGAAACAAGACAGCCAGAGCGAGTATCCCTCGATTTTTTTCTACTTAGATACTATTTCAGCTGACGCGTGATAATGTGTGGCTAATCGCACAGGTATATATGAGCAGCATTCTCGTGATCTTCAGAGGTTGGCAGAGACATTTAACGACGTCCGAGACAAGCGGCAGGCGATGAACACTGTCGACGTGAATCGTAGGAATATGATTTGTTTGGCCTGTTTTCTTTCTGTTGATCTAATTCTCTGAAACCTACGCTCCGTTTTCAGAAACCTTCGCCGATCCTTCGCAGAACGAGATTTCTCGCATAATGGAACCCAAACCCAAGCTGGATCGGCCGATACCTCGCAATGCTGGTGCTACCAATGGCGTTAGCCACAGATGTCATGCGAGGAGACCATCGGGTTTGTCCAAACTCCAACCACTGTTTTGTCCGTAATAAGCGCAAATCATTGATTTCAGCCCATTGGGTTTACTGGTCTTAGTGCCCGACTGCCGTCCGATCATACTTGCTCAGACCATCTCTAAGGAAAACGACCCTCAAAACAATCGAGACGCTGCCAGAGCTCAAAACGAAAACCATCGCAACGCGGCCACGCCGCCTGACAGGGTCCGTATACTCCTCACTTCCGGCTCGAAAATAGATTCCCCACGAAAATTACTTCAGAAATCCATGCTGATCATGTATTCGCCTCTGTGAACAGCCCGCAGCATACTTCATCCCGCCAGACCGAATGAAATCTCCATTCAAGTGATACCACCGCCGGACCAATTTACACTCATGCTGGCCATAAGTCGGGCTCTTACACTTCCCCATCGATCTTATCCTTCTCCTGCTAAGCAGTACTAAGCAGACAGCTTCGATAAACTGGAGGAACTTCTCTATACTCAATCGAATTGTTTCCTTTTCTTTATATATAATCTTCATGAAAAATGCGGGAGAAAATTTCGGGCGGGTTGCAAGTCATACAAGGCACGCTGTTTTCTCTCCTTTCTCAATGCACAAGTGTACCGTAATCGCTACCAAAAGGGTAAAATCATAACGATCTTCCACGGTTGATTTTGTTTAAAAAGAAATAAGTCATGTATACAAATCCCATAGTTATAGCGCGCGGTAAGTCCCAGGAATTTCATTTCGAGTTGAATTGATTTCCATCCTGTTTCATCTGGGCCTGCCACAGAGGTCTTCCTGGTCGGACGGCATCACCTTGGAAACAGAACTTGGTGCTTCAAAAGGATGAGATGATTTATAGTTATTTCAAATCATGGAACTGAGCTAGTTTCTTAAAATGGCTTCTTCGTATATATATAATAAATCATGGTAAAAATTGATGGGATGCAATTGTATGAAAGGTGCCCTGAATTCCCAAAACATGGAATCGACATTCAGATGCACACAAGATTTCAAAGAGTAAATTGGGGATGGTTTGAGAGATCATTGAGACAAATGAAAGCACTCCATGATTTATCACTTAACAATTACTGGTAATTCATTTTATTGTTGGATCTGTGATTTTAGTAATAGCATATACACCAAGGGAATGTTTTTTTGATTAGTTGCAGGGATGTGAGATTGTTTGCCCTGTAGGCATTGCCGGTCGTTTTCATGGAGTGATCCCTCATGGGAGGCGAAATACACTTATGGGTAATTTTTGTGAAATTTCCCCTCCTGTGTGGGAATATATCATGCAACTTGCAGACATTGATATATAGTTTTTTTTTTTTTGGCTGAGGGCCTGTACCATTGCACACAATACCACAGTGATTTTTTATTCTCCTTGTAAAAAAGGATTTTAGCCAGAATTGTATACCAGATCTGGGTGCATTTTCTTATCAAATGGAAAAATCAATTTCAAGTGATTTACCACTGTTTTTAAAAACAGATCCGGCCGTGTTTTTGGAAACAGTTTTTCCAATTTTCAAATTATGCAAAACCTGTTTTTGAATATTCACATGTCTGTGGTACAGGGCATTAGAAATAGTGATTGCAAGAATTATTTTTAAATCAAAATCTCTTAAATACCTTCCAGATGGAGTTTGGAAAGAAGTTAAGACTCCATCCAGAATTGAGGATAATTGAGCTAAAAAATACAGAGGGCTTTTGCATGAAATAAGAATCATAGTGACTATGTGCTATTTTTGAAGGTATTTTAAATTGAGGAGAGAGGCAGGTGGAGAGAAAGAAAATGAGCTTGATTACATGGATGTTTATTTTTTCTTGCAATCTTTTTGATATGATGTGCTTAGAAGATAGATCAGGAAAATAAATGCTGTGACTCCATCATTGATTTCATATGGAAAATATCAATCAATAAAGAAAAATCATCTGTAAAAAGATCTGGCATGAGTAAAAGACAACAATCTGTGCCACTAAATTGGGCACAAGGCATTAATCAAAAAACATCTTAGACACCTCAGCTAATTAGGACTGAATTTCAGTTGATTGGAGAACTACACTGTCTCTTTTCAGGAATAAAACAGGAAATAATATTTTTTAATTTGTTTTGTTTTGATATGGGAAGCAGAGGTTTTAATGGAGAAGCTTTACTAAAACATTACGAAAAGAATCAACACTTATATGTTGAGTGTTGGTCAAGTTAAGTAATTTTTTAAGAAAGAGCTTATATTAAAAGAAAAGAAATAGAATAAGACACATCTGGGATAAAAGTGGCTCTGAAGACCACAGTTGCAGACATCAGCAGCCAGCACTTTTCTGACCACAAAATGAAAAATTTCATCTTGAGATTTCCCCAGAGGGTCAATGCATGTATACCTAATTTCTTTTTTTTTTCAAGTTTTGAAATTTAAAAGGGTTGCAGAGTTTGAAAATATTTGGGTTTTGAATTTTCCCCAGTAGGTTTTTTTTTGTTAAGTAAGCATTCCAGACAGGATCCTCAAAAGCCATACTTATGCCCAGAATTATGGGTTTAAAGTATATATTTAAATAATATTAGAACACCTAAAGACTACTAGTTCTCAAAAAACCACATGTTTGGGATTTATTTGAGCTGAAAATTTGGTTTCAACCCTTTCTTTCTGGAATTTACCCTTGTTTTCTTCCCAAAAAGTGTAGATATTGGCCCAATACAGCAATTTTCATGGTTTCTGAGGCTGTATTGGCAATTTTAATTAGTTAAAGCAATGAAGCTATAGATCAAATTCACACTAGTAACAAAAAGAAGCTTGAAAATTCAGTGAATATTCAAGCCTTGTTGTTTAAAAGTATTTTTTTTAAAATTGGTTATATGTTGATCCTGGAATATGAATGAATTTTATTGAACCAATCCAGAGTAATTCAATAATTCCATCAGGCTCATGAATACAGAAAAGAACAAATTAAATATTAAAATACAGTGAATATTAAAATTTTCTTATGGAAAAGCAATAAGTTTAAAATGTGTATCTTGATCCTGGGATAGGAACAAATATTTTTGAACCAATCTAGAGGAATGAAATGATGCAATCTGTTCCATGAATTGAACAAAGAGAGATCAATTTTTTGACTGATTTTAATCAATTTCTAGTCTTTGAAAACTTAGCTTGTGTACTGAGCTGACCCAACCCCCCCCCCCCCAACTGAGAGAAATTGAGGAAATATGCAAAGAATTCAATACATATGGCACCATGCCAAAGTGAGGGGAATTCATGTCAGGTGAAATTAATTAAAATCTATTGAAAATCCAGAATTACTTTTGTGATATTCCATAATGATAAAAATGGCCCCTTTGTCCTTATCAGGGAGTAGAATCAAATATTATTGAGAGTTACTTATTAAGTTATCTGCATGTCAACTGTAATTTATTCCCCTCACTTTTGGCATGGTGTGGAATGAAAATTTTATCCATTCAAGAAACATGATTGCATCACACACTCATCTCTACAAGCCACCAAATGAGTTTAGTAAAATGGTCTGTGGACAAGTTTGTCAATTTAATAATCTGCTTACCCAGGAAGAATAAATTATTGGGAGGAATTGGAACTACTTGAGAAGAAAAAGAATCTCATTCAATTGGGCACTGCACTAGGTGAACTTTCCTTGAAAACTTCTGGGTTATTTGTAAAAATGCTGGGTTGCTGCGCTTTTGGGGCACTACACGTTAGTGTAGCGGCCAGTTTTTTTGTTCCCACTACCTTTAGCATTAGCAGGGTTTTTCCACCCCTACAATGCAGCTGTAGCGTAGTTTAAAAACCCGGCTAAGCCTTCCAGTTAGCATTAGCAGAAAAAAAAACTGCTACACTGGCGAGTGGCATAGCGTATTGTCCGCTACAATATTTTTGGCCCCCAGTAGCGTAGCAGAACCCTGCTACACTACCTTACAGGGACATCCTGTAGCAGCAAGGACTTTTTCAACCATTAAAAGATCCTTTGGATGGCAAGGTATACAGAAACTAGTTACCCTACAGGGACATCCTGTAGCAGCAAGGACTTTTTCAACCATTACAAGATCCTTTGGGTGGCCAGGTATACAGAAACTAGTTATTGAACAGAAACTAGTTATTTATTATGTTAAGTCTTTAAATTCTTTTCAGTGTGTAAAGGCTTGGATACAGGTTAAAAAGTTCCAGCTTAACCCAATTATTTCAAACTCAAAGCCATGGAGCACAAGAGGAATGGATCTCATTACAAAGCTGCCATTTTTGGGAGATTTTGATTCAATATTAATGGTTATAAAATTGTTGGGTAACATGGCACATTTTATTCCTTGTAATGAAGCTTCCTTTTCAGAAGTTTTGGCTTGATTTTTTTGTAAAAATATTTTTAGGTTGCATGCAGGGTTTCCAAAGATGATCATATCCAATTGGGGGAAGTAATTTTGGAAGGCATTATTGACATTTTTAAACATTTCTCCATGATTGTAAACTGCTTATCATCCACATATGGACAGAAAAGCAGAAAAAATGAATCAAAAAGTGGAAGATTACTTTTGTTCTTATTGCCAGGACAAAATCAATAAATGTTTAGACATTGCTAATAACAATCTGGATTCAGGAATTCTAAAACTCTCTCTGTTTATCTTGATGATGGACATCACCTGTGGTTTAATTTGATGAAATTTTGTCAGGAAAGCAATATTTGTATAACTTTCTTCAAGACCTGAAACAGATTCAAGAAAAGGTACTAGAATGTTTGATGCAGGCAAGGGAGCAATAATTGTTTTATTACAATGCACAAAGGTTCCAAAGTTTTGCTAAGGAAATTTACTCAATCAAGAAGAATGAACTCAAAGCTAGACTACAGGTGGATTAGTCCATTCAAGTAAGTTAAAATGGTTGGAAGGAATGTGGTAAAATTAGAAATCAGTCATGAGTATCCACAATTTCATCATGTATTCAATGTAAAATTCTTGGCTAAATTCTTTCCCCTGAGCAGTTTAAGTAGCAGAAGGATGGAGGAGAGCATACAACACAGATATTACAATGATAGCATGATGCAGGACTGGATTAATTTGAAATCAATTTTAGATGTAAAACATATTTCCAAGAATAGATACCAGTTTTTAGTAACATGGAAGAATACAATAGGACGGTTCACATAGGGCTGAAATCAGCAGACCATCAGCAAGCTTTAACCCAGTGCTCCAGCCAATTTGGCGGGGGAGGTCCGCTGACGTTTGTTTATGTATTTGCTAAAATTGCCCTATGTGAACCGTCCTAATGGTAGGAGAAGATACATCTATTGCACAAGAACATGTTCCACAATACTCACTATCATATTTTGAAATTTTCAAAACAGTTCATTACAAGAATTTGGATGCAACAAGAAGAAAGAAGAAGACAAAATTGTAGAACTGACACAGTAGATGGGAAGGCTATTATTGTAACACTTTACTGAATTATGGCATATGTTTCCTGACTATGACATAGTGCTGCTGTGACATCATTCTGAGTTTCTCTTTTTTCTTTCACATGTAAAAGACTTTTGATTGAATGACTAAAAAACAGAATCAGACTGAAAAACAAGAAAGGATGAGAAAAGACCAGGAAACAACATGAAAAAGAAGAGAAGAAGAAATCATACCACTAATGGATGGATAAAGAGATGTTTCAAGATGAGGACTTAGAAGCAGGAGGACAAGATTAGGAAAAAAGCAAACTAAGAGAAGAGAAAAACTTTCAGCATCAAACACAAGAAAGGAACAGAGAAAAGAATGAGAGAGAAAGATGACAAACAGCACTTGAGACAGAGTGGTTGCAAAAAGCAAGACTGGAATTGATAAGCAACAGCAATGATGAGTTCT
This sequence comes from Puccinia novopanici, assembly GCA_004348175.1. Taxonomy (NCBI): domain Eukaryota; kingdom Fungi; phylum Basidiomycota; class Pucciniomycetes; order Pucciniales; family Pucciniaceae; genus Puccinia; species Puccinia novopanici. The sequence continues at coordinate 25,759 of SMGU01009162.1, forward strand.
TGAATGTCTTGATGTCAGAAGGGAAGAAAAATGTCAATTTCGGTTCTTCTAGATTGGCATTTGATTTCTTACATTGCACACTCAAACACAGAAGGATCTGATGAAGATCAAGAGTAAATCAAAGTTGATCAGTGAAGCAGTTATAGCCAAGCATAGAGTTGAACCTGAAGACCGAATTGAGCCGAGCAGAGGAGGTTGAAGAGAAGGAGGACCATGCCAAAATGAGGGGAATACATGTCAGGTGACATTCAGTAACATCTATTGAAATTCCATGATTACTTTTGTGATACTTCACAATGATAACAATGGCCCCTTTGTCCTTATCAGAGAGCTGAATCACTTTCTACTGAATCTATGGCCTGAATTGCTTTTGAAGTTATCTTCATGTTACCTGAGATGTATTCCCCTCACTTTTGGCATGGTGGAGATAAGAACTTGGGAGAACAACTCATAAAGGGAGTGTCATCAACCCTAACTGGTTGATTCTCTTAGATGTCACAAGCGTACAAAGTGATTGAAATGAATAAAATTCAACATGTGTTCATTGGTACATTTTGTGTTTCATCAATTGAGATCACAGATTCTCAGTTGTTCCTTCCTCTTTCTCTCAAAACCTCATCCAGAAATAAAAGCCTAAAAATAAAAGGCGTTAATTCTCATTCCTGTCAATCCTTTAAACTTCTTCTGAACTCGACAACTTGTTCTCTCGAATAAGTTTCATAGTCTTAGTGTTACACTTCAGAAGGTAGTAGATAGGCCCTCACACCATACTCATGAGTCAAAATGGAGGGGTTTGGGGTACATAAGGAAGCTAGTCAAGCAAAGTAAAAGCTTGCTGTGAATGTGGGTTTCCTTTAAAAATTCATTTTTAAGAGAAGGGATCCTGATTAGAAGCAGCGGGAAATTTCTGATGATGTTTAGCGAGATTAGCGGTATCGAGTTGAGCCTGTTTGATTTTGAAGAGAGCGGAGTTGGGGTCTTTTTCAGGGTTACGACAGAAGCGGAGACGCCGATCGACGGCGGTGACGCGGTCTTTATCGATGGGTTTATGTTGTGTCTGGATGAGGATTTGCGAGAGGTCCTGGATGTGCTGGAGGAGCGGATCGATGCCGAGACTGGCAAGGACATGGTCTTGGTCGGCTGTAGAACCACTGCTGCTGGTGTTCGCCACACGGTCGGCCTTGGCTTTTAGCCAGGCTTCTGTTACGGCGCGGTCGGCCGTCCACCAGGCCGCACAGGCGATCTGGCTGGGCGTCCATAAGAACTCGAGATCTGTGAGTCTGGCGGCACGCAGAAGCGCGCAGACCTCCGGCCAGGCCTGGCCCAGGCGGTCGATGCCGACCGGCCCGGCTTGCGGACAGTTTTGCAGATCCAGATAGATCCCCCGCGCCGCTAGATGGGCATGGTGCACCTTGAATTGGAACTTGAGCGACTGGGCTACTAGGAACTCGAGCGCTAGCACATCCTCGTTCGTCGTCTTCGGGATCCGCGACGCAAAGCTGTCGATCGAAATCGACGTGTTTTCAGTCTTCGTGGCCAGGAACAGACAGGTGAGCCTTTCATGTTTGGTATGCATTTCAAGGGGAAGGGAAACAATGGGGTAAGTGTTTTTCTGATACCAGATGATGGCCGATTGAGGGTCAACTGACATGATGTTTTTGGGATGATAATCCATGCAGGTATTGCGGAGGTAGAAGCGCTTGAGGTAGCTCATGGCGGTGGCCTCGACGGTCTCGGGGAAGTTGAAGATGGAGGCCCGACAGAGCTGGGAGATCTTGGAGAGATAGAAGGTGACCAACTCGAGCTCATCCTGGACGGTAAGATACTCGATCTGACTTGGCTCCGCTGGACCATCGCGGGCAGAGGGGAGTTCGACGTTCTGTGGTGCATACGGCGATGAGTGTCCCCTTCCAATAATAATATGAGCAACTTAGTTGTCTGACTTTACCCTCTCTTCTTCCAGCTTGGACTTGACCCTCCCCACGGCGCCCTCGTTGAGTTCCCTTCTGGCCTGCTCGAGACCCGACTGCGAGAAACGCCAATGACTAAATCAAAACGAAGTGCGAGTCCGGTCAATCCCAGCCAGACACACTCTCTCCCATCATGATATCGAGACAGAGAAGGCTACCGGAACTGGGTTGATAGTTGGTACAGCGGCTGTGGTCCTGACGATGATGGCTGCTGACTCGACCGGTTCCTCGTGTTCATGACGGCGCTCGACTCGGCGTGGTTGAAATTTATTTTGCAGAAAACAAACCACAAATCAAGTTGACACTGTTTTGGATTTCACTAGAAAACTCAATCAAATAATTCTGTTCAACCAGCTTTTGGCTTCCAATAATCTATAGCAAATAGGTGGTGTTCACATCCACAAAGCAAGCATGCAGAATTACCATCCATCTATGTATATTCTGATCAACACCCTTGATGGTGCTGGATGAAACTCAGCACCTGATTGAATGGTAGTTTCAAGGGGTCAATCAAAAGGGAAAAAAAAAAATGTCAGCTCATAAGCAGTGCGCGAAAAAACTGGAGTCTTCAGGTCTCTGCTTCTCTATAAAAGAGTGTGAAGAAGATAAAGCAGAAAGTGAATTTTCAAAACAGAAAAGGATGAGAAACTCAGAGGAATATAGAAACAGTAACAAGGATAAGAAAAAAAAATAGGAATCATTTTGATTAACTGAAGAGAGTGGAGCCTTGTTGGGAATTGAGATCAGCTTGATATTGATGGGCTTAAATAGACCTTCAGGCTTGACTGATGAGCTTGAATGTATTTTCAGGTTGCTTAGACAGTGGAGGACTTCCCGTCACCCAGATTCATTAATCTGGTGCTTCTAGTTCTAAATTCCAAACTTTGTTTGGTGGTGAAAATTGACGACAGTCAGGTTCCCACCACCAAACAAAGTTTGGAAATTAGATTTAGCCCATCTAAATTAGGCATTCCAGACCAACGGGAAGTCCTCCAGTGAGAGAAGAGGTTCATCATGAGAGATGGGTGCAACATAAAATTGATTTTGAGTTCAAGAGGTTATTACCTAAAAGAGAGCCAACATACCAGATAGAAACAGTTGCCCTAAAAAAAGGCCAACATAACCAGAAAGAAACAGTTGAGACAATCATAATAAAACGAGAAAGGAGACAAAAACAATTGAAATGACCAAGGGTTTGAAGCATAGAGACAGGTGATCAACACTGCCAGCATTTCACTGTGCTTTGTTGAGTGCACCTTAGTCAATCCAGGCTGCACTCACAAAACTAAACATTGGTTAGAATCAACTGATTGAGGGTATTCAAAATTGATTTTTGAACTCAATTCTACATAAGATCATAAAATTTTCCCAGAATTCAAGAAGTGTTGCTCGTAAAGGGAATCACCAACTTTCATGTGGTAGATACTTTGGACATGTTGGACTTATGGTTTTATGTAGAATGTGGTTCAAAAATCGATTTTGAATACCACAATTAAGAGACTTACAAGATACCTTGTATTTATATTGAATCAGCTCATCTCAAACAATTCTTATGGCCCTGTCTGGAGGTAGTGATGTGATGTGATGAGCTGTCATGCACAATATCACTTGCTTTTTCACATATTTGTGAAATGAGAATGTGTTGAGAAGTGAGGTGAAAGTCAATAACAGGCAGAAGTAGTGCCCCTGAGGTGTATTTGGATTTTGGCAGGGGCTATGCTCATTGATGACCACATAATTTTGGCCTTTTGCCAAACACCTTCATACTATGGGCCTTGGTGAGGCCTGGTTGTACAAATGGTGTGGTTATTACATAACATAGCTGCACCCAAACAGAGCCTAAATAATTTGAGTGCATCCCAGCAGTGGTGGCCCACTATGCTACATGGCCAAAATAGCATAGTCACCATGAATGCCTGGATGTTGGTTGCTAGCAACCAACATTGAGGAAGCTGTGGTTGAAGCTCCTCCCTTTCTGGAGGCACTCATTGGTTTGCAGTCACTGTGCACTGGAGTTTTGCCAGGAGCTTGGACCTAGACTTGGTCTGAGCTCCTGACTTTTGCTTGCTAGCAAGCAACACATAATTTTTTGTGGTGAGTGTAGCAGCCAGTTTTTTTGCCAACACTGTAGTCTTAGGGCAAAACAGCTAATGGCTACAAAAAAAGTCATTAGCAATAGCTGTCAGCAGGTTTACACTGCACTACACCATCCTAATGCTACCATTAGTTTAGCAGGCCCACTGTTGTTCCCAGAGTAAAAAAAAATAGTTCTTATGAAATTTTGATGATAGGAGTAAATAAGAACAAGGATAAGGAAAAAATGGGACCCCCAATATTGAAGGGCTTCCCATTTCCAAATTGCTCAATCTGAAACTTCTAAATCTCAATTCCAAACTTTCTTTGGTGATTTAAATTGATAACAGTAACAATGTAGCCTCTCAACTGTTGAGGCTATATTTTGTACTCCTATATTGTATGGGGTCTTAAATATGACCAAACCTACCATTATGTAATTGTAAAATTTCAAAAATCTCAAGTTTTGAAAGCATGGGGGTTCTCCAGCTACAACCTTTTAGGGCCCATTAATGAAGAATTGTATTTTTGAAGAATTGGTTGGTTTTTGATTGTGGATTTGGTATATATTCAATACCCCCTTTGACTTGAACCACTCAATTTGACTTTTTTAAGAGTAAGGCACATCAATAAATTTCCTTTCTCACCCCCCTAATCTTTCAGTTTGTTTGTCTCAATACTCATTTGACCTCAAAGTAGCAATTTGAAACATTTGACTCCCCAGTTTGATTTTGATTGCATTTTTGATTGTCAAAATTTATAAAGATACTCTGCCTATCAGTTTCAGCTCAAGCTTATGGAATTTATAATGATGGTTTCACATCCAAAGATTTTTTTTTTTTTGTAGAATTATGCTAACTGACTTGTTTTAAAATTCTGTGATCCTGCCCATATGAGGAGCTGAATTCCTATTATAAATGTGTTGTTGGTCACACATTTCAGCCATTTGTACCTAATCTATAAATAATTCCTTACAAGACTGAATCAAAGCCTCATCTGTTCTGAAAACAAAGTTCCTTAGAGGACACTTGGGCCTCCTCATTGTCTTTTTGTCAGCTTCCTTGATACCAGGAACTGAATTCCTCTAGCTACAAGGGCTGCAAAAGCGGCAGGGATGGATAAATAGAGTTTGGTAAGGTAGTTCATGGATATTTTAGGTTGATAGCCCAAAGTACAAGGGGCTAGAGAATTAGAATAAGAAATGCACAAAAAGTGCCACAAAAAGGGAAAAATGAGGAGGGGCCTCCTAAGCAGGGTTTTTATGGTGCCCTCAAAGTCTAAAGCCTGATAAACAGGGTTTCTAGACAAACTGGGGCCTGAATATCAGGGTTTTTAAGGTGCCCAGTGATATGTGGTGTGGAATCTTAGCAGGAACAAGTACTTACTCTAATATTCCTGCAGAAGGGATTCCAAGAAAGGGCCACTGGATGAGGTTAATAGGGTGTGTTGGTGGCTTGGAGACGAAATGGAAGGCTTTTAAGAGCACTGGTAATTCCTACAAGACTGCACACTAATATTGGGATTAGTGGAAAGCACTGAGTAGAACACTTACTGGTGGAAAAAGCTGGGGGAAGGATTCCAAGGGAGGAATAGCTGCCCTTATAAGCCTGTTCTGGGACCCTGAGGACAAATCAGATGGCTTTTACTCATCTAGTAGCTTCTAGGGTGGTCCCTTGTCTTTCTCTCTGACAGGTGGTCATTTCAATATGTGTCATTTTGAGGCATTTTGTTGTATTGTGGGATTATTCCCACTGGTTTATTTATTTCAAATTTGTGGGAATATTACCTCATTCCTGGCGCTTAAAACAGATTCATTTTGAATTGTTAATTCAAAATAGTTTCACATGTATAGAATGGGATTTTTCTCATAGTACATTACTATTTTTAACTACATATTTTATTTCTTATTCTTTATTATTTTATATTTTATGTTTATGTATATATTTATTAGCTTTATATTTTCGTCTAGAGGGTGTGTAACATGTTTGTGTAATGTAGTATACATGTTATGAGTCCTCAGATATTTTCTAAGTCCTAAGGTTGCCTTGATAAAAGGTATGAAGGGGTGATTTATAGAATACTTCCAAGGATGACCCTAGGTTATTTTAGATGGGGAATCCATTGGTTAATTATTTTATCATAATATTTTCTAGTTTTGATATATATATATTATTTCTATTTTTGGTATATTTTGCTCTATGTAAGCTTGTCTCTAAATAGTAGCAAGCTGACA
>SMGU01009165.1:0-26772 GCA_004348175.1 Puccinia novopanici
TTTGTTTTTTATGGAAATTTTTGTGGGCCCACCCAGAATAAACTCAAAAGTGGTTGGATTTTCTGATAATTAGATTCAAGAAAAATTACAAAACCTTGAAACTTCACAAAAATGTTGTGCAGCTGGCAGCTTTTGATCAAAAAAATGTAAACAGAGGTTGTTGAACATACAATTGCATCTCAACTGCTCTGTTCAGCCAGGTATTTCTTGAAGTGTTTAAATTCCAGAAACCTCAAATTATCAATGATAATGTTAGTGTTTTTATTAAATTTTTCCTGGATAAATGGTTTGCTAGCCAGTTATATAACTGTGAAGCAAGTCATCTCATGTCTTGAGTAATTGGGTTTTGCTGTGTAATCATCTCATTTATCTTGTCTGTCTATGTCCTACATCCAACCAACTAGAAAAAATCAAAATCAAAATAAATAGAGCAAGAAGAAACTAAGGAAGAGAGACAAAGAAATTAAGACATCAAACACTGAAAAAAAAAAACACTCAATCAACTGCCTGTAGTTGAGACGCAAGTTGACTTTGTTCACAAAGGCAACTTGAATTTCAACTGCAGGCAGTTGATTGAGTCTTTTGTTCAGTGAAAGATAGTTTTCAGCCTTGGATTATATACTCCCGAGTACCCAACACTGCAAGAAAAACTCACTCAACTGCAGGTAGTTTAGTGAGTTTTTCTGGCAGTGAAAAAGCCTGCATATATGGAATTACAGTATTTTATCTCCTTTAATATCAAGAAATCTTTAAAGATTATTTCAGAAATAGATTTCTCATGTAATTTTACTTAGGTTTATCCACTGGGCCTACCCCAAAATTCCTATTCCTTCTGGTACTTTGGAAGAACTCAAAGTACCATACAATGCAAAAAAAACTCAATCAACTGCCTGCAGTTGACATGAAGCATGCTCCAGCCAAGCTGCCATCCAAACTCCACCTGTCTGCATATCTAATTTTTTTTTGGCACAGTGACTGTGCAGCATGCACAGTGACTGTGCATCAAAGCTTTGTTGAATCAGTCTTGGAGAAAGGTTTGAGTAACACCACAAGCTTCCTTGGACTTTCTGCATGTCAACTGCAGGTAGTTGAGTGAGTTTTTTTGCAGTGATAAGAATGATGAAATTCACTAATGTTGTGGACTGTGCAGAAAGACTTTACATAAAATATGTACATAAAATAATTGAATATTTACGTCAAGAAGACTAGAGAAAATTCGAAATCTTATTTATATGATGAGAGAGGAGATTTCTGCTGGATTTCAATTATATTACAATCCCAATTGTACACAATTGTATTGTAGTATAGTTTCAATAGTAGTATAATTGAGGTTAGAGAAGAATGGGAAATTTCCACATTTACAATCTATGAGAAACTTGTTACAATTCATTCTATTTCATAGTTGAAACTTGATGTAATTGGTTGATGTAAGAGTGGTAAAATACATGCAAGTCTCCCTATTTAGCTTCCTGGGAGACCACTAGAATATAAAAGATGGCCCTTTTTGGTGTTCAGATGGATCCTCAGTGATTCACCCCAGCATACAATAGTAATTGTAGTGAATTTCCTCCTCCTACTTTTAGATTAGTGCTCCCTTTCCCCATCACCAACCTTTTTACCTGTGGAACTTTATTCTGTTTTATTAAAATACCCATTTCAAAGCTTTCTCTAGTTCCTTAAAAGTAGTTTCTGAAAGACTACCACCTCTGACAAGTAGCTAATCAGCTCAAGTGCTTGCTTACTGCTCCTAGCAATTCTTGTTGCTACCTTGCTGTAAGCACAGCTCCTCGCCAGCTGTCACCTCCATCTTCTTCACTTGTACATCAAGTAAGTTGATCTTAAAGAGGTATCTATTACCTCCAGTCATCTGTAATTGGGCCACAAGGCAACCAGATTTTGACTTGTGATACACCTGGCTTTCATTAACTCTCAGCACAGTGATAGTATTTGGCATGTGCATTGGATTACCCAAGTTTCATACACATAGCTGACAACAGTTCACATTGGTTATTGGGAGGTGCTTGGAAGTGCCCACCAGCCTTCATGATGAACTTTCATACCCGCCCCTCCCCTTCCTCAGTCCGATCAGTAACTGACAAATAATTCTTTTTTTTTCTTTACCCAACCCAACCCACCACAACATGATATGGCTTATGGTCGGGTTTGGAGACTGTTGGGTCTGACCCGGCTTCATGCTGATCCCATGGTTGAAACAAAAAATGTAGTGTTGGGATTGCAGCTGTCATGGCCAGTTTATTGGCTCGAATATATTCCTCCTGGGTGGTTCAAGTTGTCAGGACTTGGATCACATTGCTCTTCTTTGTTACAAGAAACTCAAACCAGAGTCAGCGTGTTTTGGCCTTTCCCTTTAGACTAGTGTATGTGGCCTTTCCGATGTTCAGCGAGATGTTGCCGTGATTCACTTTTATCATGCAAGATGGTAGTGGAGGGTGCTCGAGTGTTTAATTATCTCTTGACCAGTCATGCGGCTCTTGACTAATTTCCTTGTGAGGGCTTCTTTCAGGGAAACTTCCGATTCCCATTTGCCCCTTTCAACGACTTATTAAATCAAAGAATAAATGGTTCATCTGCTGCTTCTTTACCTCCAATCGGCAGCTTTAAATACTTAGTTTCCTTCGGCCGTAGTCTGCTTATCTTACTCTTTTTTGCCTTCAAGTCTCCCGTGTTCGTCTTGAGGCTGAGCTGCCTTGACTTTCATATAAAGGCCTTCATCGAGCATCATCCCCGGTGGGATTGATTTCGTTCGTTCGTTTGATAAATGGCTTCCGTTTCAGTTTGATTTTTTCTCGCTCATATTGCTTGATGCCTCCCAGTGTTCACTTGAAGCCATGCCCAAGCAGCCTTCCTCCGACAAGCTTCAAACCCCTGCTAGTTCCAAGCCGTTATCCAGTGAGTAATACCATGCTTAACTCCATTATCTCTTAGCCCTGGGCCAGCCATGCTGTCTTTCCGCTTGATGATCTTTGCCATTCTGGGGAACAAGTCATTCGCTTGATTTTCCTCGATTCTCTTCTTTCAATCAATTTCCCTCCTGATTTTATATTTATGCTATTCTCCCCGATCAGATGCGTTTAGCCGTATCCCCGAGGACTCCCCGAGTACTCCGCGGGCCATCGGGGACTGGATTACCACCACCTCCAATCACGCTCAGCCTGTTTCGCTTGCCGATCACCGACATCTCTTATCCTCAACCTCTTCCTCCGACTCAACCCACTTGTCTGATCTCACTCCCTCAACGCTGAGAACTGGATCAAGCATCAAGTAGGCTGCTTGTGATCTAGGAAAAAACTGACTTACTTCGCCTTGACCACTGCTACTATATTGGCAAATTGATTCTTTGGTTCTACATCAATGTTTACATATACTTGGTTTATGATGATGTGAACTGACTCAATATCTTCATATGTGTGTATCCCTCAAGCCCCAAACCAACTAGTCATCCTAACAAGTCACTGTGGACATCGCTGGTCGACTCTGAGTCTGATCAAGAAAACCAGCCTCAGCTTGCCACCCCTAGAGGTCACCGCGCAGCCTCAAGCCGATCGGCCAGTCAACAGAGCAACCACAGTCAATCCACCCAGACCTCTAACGGTAACGCTCTCCGCAGGCCCTTCGATTCGTCCGCCTCTCTTGATACTCTCTTTGGTGTTCCCACTACCAAGCTCAGACAGCCTCGAATGTCTCGTCCTACCAAAGTTGACATGCCCCCCGCGGCTCAATTTGGCGCCGACAGTAACGCTTCAGCCAAGAGTGGCCCACCTCAATCAACCCGGAGCTCAGTGATTCGAGACTTCTCCAAGTTTTGCCCATTCCCCACTCCAGGCTTGAAGGAGAAGAAGTACTTTGCCGATTATAAATCTGTGGAGGAACAAAGACTCGAAGAGGATGCCAAGAAAGCTAGACACTGGAAGAGATGGGGTCCCTACCTCTCCGAACGTCAATGGGCCACCGTCAGGGAAGATTACAGTGCCAACGGTGATGCTTGGACTCACTTCCCACATGAACACGCTCGAAGTCGAGCCTATAGATGGGGCGAAGATGGCCTGGGCGGTATCTGTGATAACCATGGGCGTCTGGCTCTTTCATTTGCTCTTTGGAATGAGAAGGATCCCTTCTTGAAGGAGCGCTTGTTTGGGACCACTGGTCATCAAGGTTAGTCGGATCTCACTGTTGCGTCTGCAAGGCTAAAGAAATATCATCTGAGTTTGTATTATTATTTGTTTTTTCTGCACTCGTAGGTAATCATGGGGAAGACGTTAAAGAAATTTACTACTACCTCGACTGTTCGCCAACACATTCTTACATGAAGTATCTGTACAAGTATCCTCAACGAGAGTTCCCTTACGAAAAACTTGTCGAAGAGTCCAAAAACCGTAGTCGAGATGTGTCTGAGTTTGAAATTTTGGAAACAGATGCGTTTGATGATAACAGATATTGGGACGTATATGTCGAAGTGTGTTATTTTTCCTTTTTTTTCTGTTTTTTTTAACCGGTCTAACCTTTTGCTAAACCACATTCGTTCCGCCCAAATGAATTTGAAAATTGATTTGTAACATTTCAGTATGCTAAAGATGAGGATAATGAAAATGGAATCTCTGCTCGGATTGCTGCCTACAACCGTGGACCGGACCCAGCCACTCTACATATAATTCCTCAAGTTTGGTTCAGAAACACCTGGTCTTGGCCTAAGGAGAGACCCACTGGAGATTCAATGCCCTCGATGAAGGAGTCAGAGACCCAGAAAGGCTCCGACTCGTCACCTTACACGATTGACATCCATCACTCTGGACTAAGAGAAGGTTTCCATTTCTACGCCAACCCTAGTCCTGCACCTGCTTCCGCACCAATTCGCGGCCAAGAGGTCATAGAGACAGAGGATATCGTTTGTCCCGAGTTAATCTTCACCGAAAACGAGACCAACTTCGAACGTTTGTATGGAGGTCGCAATCGATCGTTTGCAAAAGACGCTTTCCATGATCACATCATTCCGTCCCATCGTCCCCTATCTGATCGCCCCAAAATCAAGAAAGTCAAGAAGCCAAAGGAAAAAGCTCCAGCTGAAGACGTCTCTACCCCAGCGAGTGGCTACCTTCCTCAAATGGCTCACGCCGTTGTGGATAACTTGTCCAAAGTGATGCCGTCCTTGAGTCTTGCCGGTGAGGACGCAGGGGATGAAGAGGAAGAAGAAATTTTGGAGGAGCCTTATATTCCACGGCAATATGTAAATCCTGAAAAAACTGGCACAAAAGCCGGAGCGCATTACGTTTTCAAAGACGTTCCTCCGCACGGGGGATGTGCAGTAGTCCGATTTAAGTTGACCAATCAAACGCTGCTCCAAGATCCTTCGATTTCGGATGAGGAGAAGTTTGATCAGCACTTGGAAGACCGCCGACAGGATGCTGATGAATTCTACGCTCGATTCAATCCCGGCGAAGGTCCACTTGGCGGTCTGAGCGAGGATTTACGCAACATTATGCGACAAGCTTTGGCCGGCATGCTGTGGACTAAACAGTTTTACCACTTCGTGCAACGCGAATGGATCGCGGGTGACCCTGGTCAACCTCCTCCGCCACCCGAGCGCAAATACATCCGCAATCGAGATTGGAAGCATATGTACATAGAAGACATCTTGTCCATGCCTGATAAATGGGAAGTTAGTGAAATCTATCTCTATACTTGCAAATGCTTTGATAATGCACTTACGCGTCGTTTTTCGTGGTAATAGTATCCGTTCTTCGCGGCATGGGATACCGCATTCCACTGCATTCCATTGGCCATGGTGGATCCCGCTTACGCTAAGAATCAGTTAGATATCATGACTCGAGAGTGGTACATGAAACCTGACGGTGCTCTACCGGCATATGAATGGAAGTTAGTTGCCTCCCCTTTTTCCCCTCATGAAACAACCATTTAGAGTGTAGATAGCTAAAACTCATCAGCTGTACTTCATCTACCTGTGACCAGCTTCAGTGACGTAAACCCTCCAGTTCATGCTTGGGCCACCTTCCGAGTTTTCAAAATTGAGAGAAAAATGTATGGAAGAGAAGACTTGCCCTTTTTAGAAAGAGTCTTTCAAAAGTTGTTGTTGAACTTCACCTGGTAAGCGAGTGCCGTGCATAGGTCATCTTGTTGTGATCAATTAACCTCACCTCATGATGTTTCACATTATCATCATGCTTTCAGGTGGGTCAACCGAAAGGATGCCAGTGGCCAAAATGTATTCGAAGGTGGTTTTCTTGGTTTAGATAATATTGGGCTCTTCAATCGCTCGGAACCATTGCCCACTGGTGGGTCTCTAAGACAAGCAGACGGGACGGCGTGGATGGCATTCTTTGCACTCAACATGCTCAATATGGCCCTCGAGCTTGCAAAGCACAATGCTGTATACGAAGACATTGCCTCGAAATTTTTCGAGCATTTCCTGTTCATCTCTGAGTATGTTGTACAGCTTTCGTGCCTTCCTTGACATATTATTATGAGCCTAACCATTTCTTGAATCGGCCCTTTTTTATCCCCTTGGCCTATACAGGGCAATGACCTTTGGGGACCCGAACGATGAACAATCCAGTCTATGGAATGATGAAGATGGCTTTTACTATGATGCAATCAGCTGGGGTAGTGGCAACTCGACACAACTGCCGGTTCGATCTTTAGTTGGCTTGATTCCTCTTTACGCCACTTTGACTCTAGAACCTGGGGTCTTGAAGCGCTTCCCTGGATTCAAGAAGAGAATGGATTGGTTCATTGAGAACAGGCCTGAACTAGCTACCAAGGGCATCATTGCTAACATGCGTGGAGTTGGTAAGCATGAGCGTAAATTGTTGGCTCTGGCCAATGAGGACCGGCTGAAACGGATTTTGGAACGAATGTTGGACGAGTCCGAGTTTCTGAGTGCTTATGGTATCCGATCGTGAGTCTGGTGTGGCACTTGTGTGAAAAAGTCATGAGGATTACTAAAACACTATCTTGATTGTTATTTTGAATTGTAGCTTATCCTTGTACCATAAGGAAAACCCTTACAAAATGCAAGTGAACGGAGAAGAGTTTAGCGTAGAATACTGGCCCGCTGACTCGAAGAGCGGGATGTTCGGAGGAAACTCTAATTGGAGAGGACCGATTTGGTTGGCTACTACATTCCTCCTCATTGAAAGTCTCCAAAGGTTTTATCAGGTACATGAACTTCGTTTTAATTTCGTCTTTTGGCCTTTCTATCTGCCAAGTTGAGGCTGACTGGGCTTTTTTTTTAAAAAAAAAAAAATTGAAAAACAAATGTGCAGTACCATGGCACCAATCTCAAGGTAGAATGTCCCAAAGGTAGTGGTGATATGCTTAACCTGGCGGCTGTAGCCGATGAGATCCAGCATAGAATTATCCATATCTTTGCGCGTGATGCTGAAGGGAGGAGAGCATGTAATGGAGGCTTGGATAGACTTGACAAGGATCCGTTTTTCCGTAACCATGTGTTTTTCCATGAAGTGAGTTGATCGGATAGCAACTATGCATAGATTGAATACTGAATTGATTTTTGGCCCTTCAGTTCTTCCACGCGGATAATGGAAAAGGACTTGGAGCCTCTCACCAGACGGGATGGACCGGATTGGTGGCCTGGATGATCTTCCAGACGGGCAGCAGTGCCCGCTTACCACGGACTCCTCGAACCCCCCGTTCCTCGGCCGACCACTATTTTGCCGAGAGCGTCCCGCCCACCCCCGGAGAGTCGGAGCACAGCTACAGTGACGTCGATGGTGGGGCCGGCTCTAGAACTGTCACGGAGGTCATGGGCGCTGAATTGTCCCCTGATGAGGTACGCTAATACTTGCTCTCACACTTGGGAGTATCATTTTCCGATCTGTTTTGTGTGGAGGTATTCAGACGACAATGATGAACTAACGATCGCCTTTTTTTTTATGTCGTTGCGGGGGACCCCCACTTACCCCTTTGTCTCACGTTGATAGCTTTGAAAAAATTGGGCAAGCATACGTGTCTGGACGTGCACCTGTTATACACGCAGGCATTCAAAAACAACAAAAACAAAGCAAAAAAAAAAAAATGCATACACAAAGTTTCCAAATTATCTTCCTCGTTATTTTGATGACTTAGATGTAAACTGTGGCACATTGTTGTTATATTTATTTTATTTATTTATTGATTCATGACGATAAAGATAGATGTAAAAAGAGATGATGGGTGGGTTGTTTGTGGTTGTAGTAGAAATAAGAAAGGGGTTGTTGTTATTGATGATTGAAGCTATAATATCAAAAAAGAAAAAAAGATGGTGTAAATATATATTAAAAAAAAGTGCATTTTCTGGCTGTCTTTTTGGTGGTTTCTTACACATCCTTCGATCAAGAAGAGGTATCTAAAATCATACGGCTGAGCAAGGCACATGATGTACGACAAAGCACAAGTAAGAAAAGTAAACCATGCAGGCTCATCATGAGCGGAGTTAATTCTGTTGTTCTTTTATTTTTTTTCTTGGAGGGGGGGTAGGGTCTAAAATGAGCAGAAAAAGAAAAAGAAGTACAGTTTGAAGGCTGCATCCATGTAGACACCACTCAGCGCCGGCAGGACTACACCGGTCGGCACCATGACCAGAGTCCATCCTAGTCCTTAGTGTCGATATCTCGCAAACTCCCCTCAGGCGCGACGCAGATCAGATGTTGTTTGGGTCAAGCCACTTGCTTCCCTTTTATCCTTGACTTAGCGTATGTAACAAAGAAAGAAAAAAAATGATTATCGCCTGGTTGCGCCTTATGAGAACTTTGTATACATACCGTCGTGGTCGACTTGGATATGAGATTTTACAATCATGTACATATTATTTACATCATGCTCTTCTGCGGAAGATGTGACAGACGCAAACAAGGGCAGGGCTGACGCTTTCTTTCCTATGGCCTTTAATGTTTCTGTTGAGGTTCCGGGCGCAACACTGACTGGGCCGATTTTAAACTGTGTCTGGACTGGAAGACCCGGGATGATGCATCTTGCGATGAGGGCAGACCCAAAGGCTGCACTATGCTCCTTGCGCAGAGTGACATATGATCGGCCTCAACTATTCTCGGCTTGATGGTTGAATTGTTAATATCTGTCTGGCCTTCCATACTTGATATTATAGTTCTGATACAAGAATCGGCCATATTTTGCTCAGGAGGTGTCTTCGCACAAATAGACGGCTCCTACCAGGCTAATTTATTCGTTAGTGTCCGGTCTTACTTCCTGCTCAGTATAAGCTTGTGGCCCTCAGGCAATTTCCCCCCTTTCCTTGGCATTCGACAAAGGCTTTGATGTTGCTGCTGCTGACCACGACGATCATCTTGGCCGTGAGGGCTGCTTGTGGGATGTCTTTTAATGGGGCGGAGGGATGGGTATAAAAGGACGGACGAAGAGCTGGTATGGAAAATGGGTTCAGGCATATACAGATAAAAGTCATGGTACGGCGAAAGCATGTCCCACCACTCACATCCCCATTGGCGCACCCGGGACAGAGGCCAGCGAAGGCTACCCTGTTTGGCGCGCGGGCATGCTTCCCCAAACAGTGCATCCTGATCAACCTGTCTCGGGCCTCCCTGGAGCCCGCCATAACCGCCAGCCGTACCCACCAATACCGTCTTACTCGCGAGGGTATCGTCTTGCTCGCTTGCCAGCCCATCAAGGACATCGAGTTGCGAGAACTCCCCGACCATGTTCGCTGCCCCTCGTGTTCCAGTGCCCCCATCCAGTGAACTTGTCGCACCCGCTTCCTTTGCTCTGAAGTTCTCCTTTCTCGCTCCCGCTTATCTTCTATCGCTGTCGACCCCCTCTGCTCGATTCTTTCCTTCCGTATGTTGCTCAAACCGCATCATCGCCTCCCATACGCGTTTTTTTTTGTTATCCCGTGCTTCTGGATTTAATTCCACACATGCGACACAGGTCCGTCTCTCATACAACTCAAAATTCATTTGTCCGTAGCGCCTCGTTGATCATCCATGAATTATCCGCTTCTCTGCCTTCACAGACGCTCATTTCTTTTCCCCCCCTTTTCTTTCATATCCTTAAATTTGTGTCTGCTTTGAAATTCGAGGGAAACCTTCCATTGGGAAGAGAGACAGTGGGCTGATACACTCAGAGTCACTTACTTGATTGTATATCATATTGTTATCTCTTTCCAATGCACTCTCGCCAAAATAAATAAATAAACAATGTGATCCATTTTTATTCTTACGCAAATGTCTACACTACTAAGGTTCCCCCTTTTTTGCTAGTGGGGCTTTGTTATAGGAGTAGGAAAACTGTTCAAGTGATGAAGATCAATAATTAATAGATCAGATATTCCATACTACATCTGGACATAAAGAAAGTAAATTTCATATTCATTACTATTACTAGATACATCAATAGCCCAGTTCACATAGGGTAATTTTATGCAGATGTCATAAAAACCCTCTGCTTGCTTGCATAAAATTATAAGGTATGCATGTGGCACTTTCCCATGATGATTTAAGGCCAAACTCTATTTGAGCATCAGTTCAAAGATTGCTTGATGCGATAAATTTAACTGCAAGCAAGCAGCTACATGAACTGGGCTAATGGTTGCATACTGGAGGAATTTAACAAACACTGAAAAGCAAGTTTATTGTCAGCTCCCTGCTAGCCCAGAAAGCGCAGAGAGCAGACAAGAAAAGGACAAACATCCACTCTCTGAGAGTCAGGAAGGCTCCAAGTGAGTACAGTAACAAGGCAAACAGTGTAATTTAAGCATGACTTGCACCTAGTTGAGTAACATGCCTGCTTGGCAGAGGACTAGAAGAAGTTGGAAGGAAGAGGACCAAAATGAGGGTGTCCCTTCTGGCCTATATTAATGGGGACTCTCAGGAGAGAGCTTTTCCCCAGATCAGAGAATACCAAACCCGTTCCATTACTGCTAGAGACAATTGTCTTTAGCTTGTGATTGGGGTTTTTTCAATTTATTTTGATCTTATCAGTGCACTCACTTTTCAACTCATCCTCAACCACCAATCCCATCACTAACAACTTCCTTCCAGCTACCTTCTCCATATTCCTCTTACCTGTTACCTCCAACACAAGGGACCCCAGGTAAATTTATGTCTCACATTTTTCCTCTTATCAATCTAGCTGGGTCCTTGACCCTGTAGGCAAGTGTATCCCTACCAGCCCCTCCAGTCACCACCCCCAAAAGGAAGGCAATGTGTGCACATTGCCTTGATTAAAACATTGCTATTACCCAGGTATAACTCAGGTTTAACCTTTGTTTTACAATACTATATTAAACTATAACCTAGTTTTTGTGACAGTATTACCAATTTAATTAATTTATGCAAGTATTACCAGTCACCAGGAAAAAAAAACAGTAGTAGTAGGTGCCCATTGACCCCCAGGTAACAAAGGGATCCCTTTGTTCCTTGGTAATAGATAGGCACATATTTCAACCCTTTTTACCACATTGGGTATCATTGTAAAAATATAGTTAGAATTATGTATATAACATGTACAATTAATGCTTGTGGGATGTTACAGTAAAATTAGAAAAATGTTATAGCATGGCAATGTGCACACATTGCCACCTTTTTTGGGGTGGTGAGTATTGGAGGAGTGTGTTAAAATTTAAGGATCATGGCCAAGGTAAGAATCTTATAGACTAATAAAAATAATCTAATTGTTTATTCTAAGCTGAGAACTATAGCTCAAGCAAACACTAGAGGAGGGCTAAAGTGCTCCTCTAGGACTTCCAGAGAAAAGTGATAACTGGACCAATGAGTCTTTATTCTCTCCTTGAGGCATAGCTTAAATAGACTAAATACACAGGCTGAGTTGTGGTTGTAGACTGACTAATCAAGCTGTTTGAGCAGAAAAAGGGCCAGACTGAAAATTAGTGACATGTTTGGAAAACAAAGGAAATAGAGAAGGGAGGTTGATGAGTGAAATTCTAACAGAGTGGCTTGCCTGGGCACATAGGCCTTGAGATCACAACAGAGGGAGGATCCCCTGTCATCCATCCATCCTAGTTGGTATTTGTGCCCTAGCTTGCCCATGCTGAGCTAGTCTTAGTTCAGCTGTTATTCAGGGCTAGGTCACCTCAGAGACCTCCCCTGACATTTATATCCCAAACAGAACATGCAAGTAACTGATAGTGTCAATTCATATTCCTGCCAGTATTGAAGCCAGGTTTTGGAATTAAAATTATGCCATTTTTGAAGAATTATCATTTGAAAAAGAAATCAATATATTGAGTGTTACTCAATGTTATAAGGTTGGTAGTCAGTTATTTTTCTTTCATTTTCTGTTAGCATTTTTGACATATAAGGTTGGTAGTCAGTTATTTTTCTTTCATTGTAGTCAGTTATTTTTCTTTCATTTTCTGTTAGCATTTTTTACATAGCATTTGGATTGGCTCATCTCAGTAATTCTGTGCCAGATAAACAACTTGAAGATTGATTGAGGTGAGCTGATTTGATATCAATCCAAGGTAACTTAGATCTGAATTAAATCAGTGACATCCAAACAGGTTAGGTTTGCTGGTAGTTTCAGACCAGATTAAATAGTATTTACCCCAAACAATTTTGTTTCTTGGAAGTAACATATTTCATGAATAGCTTCCAAATCTTATTCCACTGCATCTCTTCAATTCAAATATATTATTCTTGATATTCACCTCTTTATAGCTTGAACATGTACTGCAGCATGAAAGTGTGAGATATTGCACACTTGGACTTATTAAACATTTGTTTATCAAAACATAAACCAATCAATAGAACACAATTGGAGGACTCTTAAAGGACTATCTTCCACCCTCCTTTTTATGGAATATTTTACAGAGGGGTTAAATTTAAACTTCTGAAGACAAAATAACTTAAAGCTCAAGTGTAATACCTTAAATTTCAAGTGTAGTACCTTATATTTCAAGCTTAGAAGACAAAATAGGAAACATCTTTGAATCCAATCACCTGATATACAAGAAATGTTTAAGAGGAAATAAAAATTGTTATTTTTAAATAGGCTTATGGAGAATTGGGGAGAAGCATCTGAAAAAAAAAGTAATTCAAAGAGTGAAAACTTGAGGGTGATATGAGTGATTGGAGCTAGAGAAAAATAAGAAATGCCAGAATACACCCAATGAGATAAGGAGGGCTATGATGAGAGGACAACAAGGGTGAAGAGGAGATGGAACACTTATGCACCTGAGAAATTCCAGAATGCGCCAATTAGCTAAGGAGGCCTATGATGAGAGGAAAACAAGGGTGAGGAGGAGATGGAACACTTATGCACCTAATAGTGCAGAAGAGGAGACATGAAATGAATTAGGAAAGGGAAAACAACAAATTGGAGCAATGCCAACTAAATACAAGAGTGAGCAGAACCTATTCTTATGATCTACACTATCTCCAGTAACCCACATGTCCCACTGATGAACCCTAACCTTATTCCCCTCTGTGGTGTTCATATTCTGTAGTGTCAAAAAAATTGAAATAAGAAATTATTCTACAAATTTTATGCAAATATTTCTAAACATTAAAAAAAATTAAATTATATTTGGGGTTATTTTTGTCAGCCTTTATGCTACTAACCAGGTGTTTAAAGGTACTTGTTTTTGCTCTGAGTGTTGATAAATAAGGTTTGGAAAGGTTTGAAATGAAGGCTTTACTATAATGAATAATAAAGAAATGATAATAGCTTCATTAAATACTGTAAAGCTCACCTCAACCTATTATTTCAGGGAGGGAACTACAGATTTAACATTGGATTCTTCCAGATGATACCATCAGGGAATATCATGATATTTTTAAGTGATAAAACTTATGTGGAGGAGGATTACTGCAAGGTGAGACCTTCTTGTAACAAATGGAACAGTGAAATAAGAGAGCTCAAGACATGTTGAAGTCACTACAGGGCTATGCCAAGTAGATAGTGGAAGTGTGGATGGTGATGGATAATACTATCCAGTGACAAGAACACTTGAGAAAAGCTCTAGTGTGAATTATTGATAAATTGGTTGGAGTTGTATAAAGTATTCAGGTAATTTGTGGCACTTTTCTGGGTGGCTGTTTGACTGGGAGAGAATCCTAGAAAAAACTTGAGGCTTATTTATTTTCAAGGATGCTTGAGAAGTGCTCAAAGAAAACTATGATTGACTTCTGAGGAGAAGGGAATTTCCTCACAGGGTACCATAGTGTGCTATGAGGTGTATCATGTGCAAAAGATGTTATATATTGAATCTGATGATGTGACATGTAATTAATTGTAACAGATCTGGGGTACAATTAAAGCTGTGTACATTTTTTGAGTGCAGCCCATTGCTCTACCATGTGTTATAGCCACAGAAATAAGTTATTGTAAGCCCCTTTAATGTATTTACACATGATTTGAATTGATGCATACATGTTCTTAGCACACACAATTGCTCTATCATGTGGTATATGTGCAGCAATGATTTATTTTGAGCACATGTAATTTATTTCCACATGATTTGAGGGCTGTCTGGAGCAATTAAGACTTTATGGAATATCTTGAGGGTTGTTTTCAAGGAATTGTGGCCTAAGTCCTGAGAAGTCTAAAAAGGTGAGCTGGAAAATCAAGATCACCATATGCTCAGGGAATTAGAACCAAAAGAGAGAGGGAATCCAACAGAGCATGTCTCATTGTTATGGGCTCAGAAAAAAGTGGGGTTTGTATTTATGGAGGGGAAAATGAAGATAAATCTGGAAGGGGGCCTAGGGTGCAAATTAACAGAAAAGAAAGAATTGGAAAATAAATGAGAAAGACAACTTTGGGGTTCTGCTCAGAATTCTAACATAATTTACAGTCCTACAAGTGATGTGTACAAATAATTGGGGTGCTTATCATATGTATTTAGTATTTCTATCATTAGAATATTGAACATGGAATATTATTAGAGATAATTAATAGAATAGAATAAAATGAAAGTGAAGAAATGGACAAAACCTGGTTAAACCTTTCAGGGATATATAAAACAGAAAAAAACAAAATAAGATTAAAAATAAAAATAAATAAAATAAAAAATAACAAGGTTTTAAAGGTTCTAGGTGTATTATAAATCAAATTTAAGGTTCTATTTATAATTTACTAGAGAGAATAAAATTGGAAAAATTATTTCTAGGGTAACTTAAGTAATCTAGCTACTTGGAGAATATTAGGTATGTTGATATTATCTCTGTGACTGGAGGACTTCCCGTTGCCCAAATTCCTTAATCTTGCACTTCTAGTTCTAAATCCCAAACTTTGTTTGGTGGTGAAAATTGACAACAGTCAGGTTCCCACCACCAAACAAAGTTTGGAAATTAAATTTTGCCCGTCTAAATTAGACATTCCAGACCGACGGGAAGTCCTCCACTAATATGTTGATATTATCTCTGTGGCCAAATTTTTTTAATACTCTACAGAATTTTGGATACTATGGAGTGTCACTAAGGCTGGCACTAATAATTATTTTTATGGAATCTGAATTTGTCCCTACAGTCATGACTCACAGATTTCAATCTTGATCAAAATCAAGTTGGGGTGGAGGGGACAACATTCAGAAAACCTTGAGGGACCAGGGAGAAACAAAAGGTCACAAAAAATTGTTCTTTCCCTAAAATCAAGAATTTTTATTACTAACAGATTGAAAAGCTTTAGTACTGGTTAAATGAGACTGGGGAGGTGAAATAGATATGGAAAAGAGCAAGGCAGGATAGAAAATATCAGTTTTAGATGGACAGAACAGGGCAAGGATTCTCCACTTGAGATGGACAGGTTCAACATGGGAGGTGGACAGGAGTTCTCAATATGACATGGGAAGGATGGGATACCTGAGATTTTATCGAAAGGAAAGGTGATGGAACAATGCAGATACTGGACAGGAATACAGGAATACTGAAGACTCTGGGAATACCAAGAAAGTGGGATGAAATATAAAATTAGTTTTAGATTTCAGAATCCGTAAAACTAATAAGGGAACTATGACCTTTGCTTCAATGATGATTGGTGCTCAGTGCCACTAGCCTCACATAAGCCTCCCAAATAGAAGGAACCAAAAAACAACCCCACATTCCCATGGTAAAACATCTCTCTTGAAAGAAGAGGCTTAGGCTTCAATTCAATTAAAAAAAAATCCAAGACAGCAAATATACTTATCTATTTCAAAACAGGATTTGTGTCTTTCAAAAAAAAAATCATAATAAAAAAATAAAATAAATCCATAAGCTGAAATCTAATTGTTCCTTGAACAAGTGCTTTGAAGCATGAATCCCATGAATTTTTTACTGAGTTCTTATTCTAAAGAGAAGTGTAGCTTGGAAACTTCACCTTATGTTTATTTTTCCTTCAATTTTGAAAAGCCTGCAAATCAAAATCTAATTTTCTGTAGGGATCCCAAGCATATCTTGGTGGACTCTTAACCTGAGATCAATTCAGAATGACCATCCTGAAAATCTTCAAAAAATTTTGAATTGGGAATGGTTGGATTTGAGGCCCTGAGTTCAGCAGCAGATAAATGTTGGATGACCATCTTGAGGTTTCAGGATAGCGTTGGGTCTGGGTTTGGCCTCTGTCCATAATGGACAGGAAAAGGGATTCTTTCATGAGTATCTAAAATGCTGATCCAATGACGTGTACAGTGCCTAGCCAAAAGATTTTGTCAGGCATTTTTTTTTTTTTGAAGAAAAAGTAAACAACCAATCATCACAAGTCTTTTTTTTGTCATGCATGAAACATTTGAAACTAAAAAAAAATCATAAAACAAAAATAAAAATCCATAAGTGGAGGACTTCCCACAGTCTGGAATGCTTAATTTAGACAGGTAAAATCTAATTTCCAAACATTGTTTGGTAGTGGGAACCTGACTCTTGTCAATTTTCACTGCCAAACAAAGTTTGGGATTTAGAACTAGAAGTGCCAGATTTATAAGGAATCTGGGTGACGGGAAGTCCTCCAGTTTTTGGCTATTTTTTTACATTCCTTAATATTTTTTGAGGGAAAAAGAGAATTGCTATGAGGAGTCTTCAGACTGGGGAATAGTGATTATAAACAACAAAAAGTTAAAAAAAAAATATTTATTTTTTATTTCATTTGTATTATTTTTATTTTTTATTTTTGTTGAGAGTGAAAAATTGACATCTAGTTGGCCCTCCTTTGGCATTGATGACAGCTAAAATACTGTTGAGATGGATTCCAGACTTTTGAGTAGGATTCACTGACATTTCACACAAAATAAATAAATAAATAAAATGTGACAAAAACCTTTGGCTAGGCACTGTACAATTGAGAACGACATGAAGGTTTATATGGTTTGAGAAAGCGAGGAAATCGCAGAGCGTCTGTCCATTGATAATAAACAAATAAAAGCAGCGCATCCATAACATTGTTGACAGCGGTTAAAGTTGCATCCTTGAAGTGTATTTAGATAGTTGTTCCGCAAATTGTTTCATGAAGCTCACGTCTTCGGCACCGAAAACCCTCTTTGGGTCTTCGGTATAGCCGGCCAAAACAAAGCCGCCGGAGTTGGGATGAGCTTCGGTACCTACGGCTAACAGCATCGCAGATGCATATGGCTTGGCGCCAGAACCTTTGGGTTGTAAGGAAGCCTCGTCGCATTCTTCCACGCTTGGATTTTGGTAGAGAAAGCCCCCTTCGGGTGCTCTCAGTGCACGCAAGTGTAGGCCGGCGTCAAAGACTGGAACCGGAAGTGGGATGTTATGTCCGGAAATGATCATGGTTCGACCCAGGTCATTCGATTCGCCATGGGGTACCACAGCTGTCAGATAGACTAACGAAAGATCTAATGTTTCTCCAATTAATTTTACGGCCATGTCGAAAACTTTTCGCATCTTGGGTTTTACGACCGCGTTGACGTCTTCAAATAATCCAGGGCCAGTCTTGGTGGGCGACTTCAACGCCGCTGGTGTGTGAGATGATGGCGACGTGGGTGCAGTAGAAACAGAGCTCATGCTGACCAACCTCTGGAAACTGGAGCGTTTGGATGGAGTGCCGGTTCGATTCGTGGGAGCTGCCGTATCAGATAAAACCTCAGATTCAACAGTGTCGTCATCGTCGCTTGAAGAACTAATGACCCGTTTCAAGTCATGGTTCCATTGTTCTTGACGCGCCGTCAAGTTTTCCATCTTTCGCTCCATCTTCTTGGCAAACCATTTCTCGATCTCTCGTCGTGCGTATTCAGACATATAAACAAGCTTCTTGCGGTCCTCAACGCTAAACGACTCTCGAGGGGCAGTATCCACAATGCAGAGCGTGCCTATCGGGCATGCGTTGTTTTCAGATTCTTGGCTCCCGTCCAGGTTGGGGGCCAGGAGAGGAACTCCGGCGTAAAACCGCGATCCGAAATTCTGTGTCAATGGTCCATTTTCAAATCTCCAATCCTTGTGCGTGTCGAGTATTGCGAATCCCTTGCGACCGCTTAGGATTGTGTGTGCACCTGTTGCACAAAACCAAATGTAAAATCAGAATCATATCGTAGCTGGGAAACATCAGGCATCCAATGCAAGCCACTAACAGAAACCGATATCACGGTTGATGTCTCGCTTCCCACCTAAACCAGACTCTGCTAAGAATATTTGACGATCGTCATCGAGAATCTAAATGGGAGGAAATGTTAAACGCGATAATCAGTCCTATCTTTATCTTCTTAGACTGTAAAAACCAAACAAGAAGAAATATTCAATACTCACTGATAGCATGCTAAGTGCGGTTCCAAAAAGTTCCCGGCACTGTTTGACGATTTTCCTGAAGACAGGATGTTGTTCCAAAGTATCGGGGGGTAGTTGTCCTCTTCTGACACCTTCAAGCATGGCCCGGGCCTCGTCAGCACCCATGGCGGAAGCCTCGCTCACTAGGGAATCACGACGCTCCCAAGGCTCCTCGAGACTTTCAGGTGCCTTTCCTTGTTCCATCAGTTTATCACCCATCTCTGTCCGAGCTGTGCACCTATCATTCCCTTCATCGGTCACGTCGTAACCCCTGTTTCCCAAAATGCCCAGCCGGTTGAGGACCAATTGCCGCGCCTGTTCATTCGCCGGTCTGGGGGCCATATAGAATCTGGAACTAAACGCAGAGGGAGCTCCTCCCTCTACTTCTGGCTCCAACGGTGGTAAAGGTGGATTCAGAACATCGATTTGTTCCTGGCGCAAGAAATGAGCTAGTTAGCATGGGCGTTTACGATGATTTG
The DNA here is from genome assembly GCA_004348175.1 of Puccinia novopanici. Classification (NCBI taxonomy): domain Eukaryota; kingdom Fungi; phylum Basidiomycota; class Pucciniomycetes; order Pucciniales; family Pucciniaceae; genus Puccinia; species Puccinia novopanici. Next base: position 19,196 of record SMGU01009165.1, read on the forward strand.
TATTGGAACGGTGGAACATTTCACTTCGGAATCTCAAGCTGGAGTAGAGTAAGAGAAAAATTGCAGCCTTGATAATCAAATGCAAAACTTACATTGGCATAGAAGCGGTGATACTCATCCCATGTTTTTGGTTGTTGATCGGCGGGGCTGGAAGCACTGATACGATCTTTCAAGACAGCAATCATTTTCTGAATTTGCGTCTTGCTACCATTTGACTTGAACTTCCATGAATTGAAAATCGACGTGCGCCTCTTAGTCTTCGGAGTATTGGAACCATCCCTGTCGAGGTTCTCCTGGAGAGACACGATTTCTGTAGTGGTCACAATGTTCTTATGACGGCCGGTTCCATCTGATTTGGGAGTGAAGGCCTTGAATGCAATGCTTCTTATCGTGATAAATCGCTTCTTCTTGGGCTTTATTTGTGGTTGACTTTCCCTTTGGTTGGATTCAGTCTCACTATCACTGAAAGCAGGCGCCTGAGAATCGAGCCAGATGTCATTTGACCCATCAACTTGAGCACCCTCTGCTCCTGTATTCGGATCACGTGCATCGCTGATCGCTTTCTTCCAAAAGTATTCGGATGGCCTCGATTTCACCACGCGCGATGACTTATCGCGTAGTCCGAGATTGAATAGGGATGAGTAGGGAAGGGTAATACCACGAGGTGAAGCGATAATGTGAGCCATGATAGGTGACAAAAACTGCCGGATGATACGACGAGAGGAGAAAGAATCGCACCCTCCTGATTGCCAACAGCAGGCTTGTAAATTATTATTATCAGCGGCTGGCAATTCAAAGACGATCGACACTAGCTGCTTGGACTAAAGAAGCCGTGCTCTTTGCATCTGTTCTCTCGATAACAGGCCTCCACAGCGGGTTTCCGAGGGCACCATTTACATAATCATCGCCAGCCATCTTATGTACTCATGCACAGATTCAGTCGCAAGCATCAGCCCATGAAAGGCGTAAGTCGTGGAGGCTCAACCTGCGACTCAACACAGAGCATATGCAATCGATTACCTTGCTGAACGATTCTCAATTCAATTGACGTTCCTAAATTTCAAGTGATATTTTGCCCACTGGTCATGCAGGTACCAGGAGCTGAGGCCGGCGGGATGGGCTCGGGCTGCATGAAAGCAGCATTGGCGGTTTGAGTGAGAACATGCGACCGCACGACCGCAGGGAGGGACCATGGGCTGCTTGCATAGAAGAATACACTCAATACAAGCATACGATCACTAACATAATTCCAACAAAATGCAGGTTTGAAACTTGCACAATGCATTCTCACTTTGGATTTTCAAAATTAAAACCTTGTGGCTCCGCACCACGGAGAGCTAGTGAGGGATGTAAAAACTTGTGAACCCTGTTTACCCAAACCCCAACCCACTTCCTCCACAATATTCAACCACATGGCCAACTGCAAGCTCATGCTTGAAAACCTTTTAGAAGGTCAGTTGGCACTGGGCAGTACTCTCTGCTTCAAAGACCAGGAGCATTAGCACAGTTCACATAGAACATACATCAGTAGCATGTCAGCAAACTATAACCCAACACACCATTCATTTTGGCTGGGAACACTTGCTAACGTGCGGTTATGGATTTTCTAAAAATTCCCTACATGAACTGTGCTATTGCCTGCAATGCCGCATAACTACTAATTGAAAAAGAAACTGCTGAGCAACAATAACCCCAAAAGCACAGCGGCTCTCAAAAAGGACATTCAGCTCACTTGGCTTGTAACTTTGAGCTCAGCTACCAGCAACTCCATCACAACTACTTTGCTGAATCACCTGTCTACACCAATTACTTGTTTTTTATGCACTCCCAAATGCATGGGTCATTATTCCTCAGGATTACCAAAGAAGTTAAAGCATACAATAAATATTTAACTCAAAAATGAGATGCCCTAGGACATCCTGTGTCAGCCTGCCTGATGCCAAGGTTGAAGCCGTCTAGCTACAGGAGGAGCAAACCAGCCAAAAACTTAGAGAGGATACAGATAGAATAGAGTGGATCTGTTTGTCCCCAAGCTTTTATCCCCAATGAATGAGAAGAAATGATTGTATACTTAAGAAATGAAGTCCCTTCTGAGAGAAACCAGATGCGCGCAGGTGAGCAAGGAGGACTATTTTGGGAGTCCAACAAGAGAGAAAAAGGAAGGGAGAATCACCTAATGGTGAGGAAATGAGAAGTGTAGATGAGGATGAGAAAAAAAGAAAAGGAGAGGGAGAACAACTGGTACAAAACACTAGATACAACTAAACCTAATCTGGTGACATCCAGGGTTGTGAACCCTAATTTTTCTCCACATTCCAGCTCCGCAAAACCTCTTCCCATGGAGGTGATGATGCACCACAGGCATGCCGTAGCGTCACACCTTCTGGAGAGACTTCTTTCTTCCCTCAGAGATTCCTTAACACTGCATCCAGAACCCATATATCCCTTATTACCCTTACACTTATAATAAAAGACGCTCATTATTATCCCTAATAGTAATTCCCTCTTGTTATAAGTCTAGTATAGTCTTATATCCTCTCCACTTGCTTTCAGAATACTCCACCTATTCCTTGGTAACCTCCTTGGTTTCATCAGTCTGTTATCTGTTCTTGTTATCCATTACCGTACCCTATTAAGCTGCTAGCTGATTCAGGATTGCTTTGTTCTGCAACAGGAAGACCAAATTAAGACTCAGTCAACCTTCCTGAGCAGTTGAAGACCATACTGGTTCAACCTTAGTTCTGCAAAGTCTCCAGCCATAGCACTACGGTCCACTGGTAAGTAGCATAGGCTTGACACAGCTAGCCAAAGGTCTTCACAATAGTAAAAAGGTAATATTTCACTTTTTCATGTCAACTTCTTCCAGTAAAATGGAAATATTCATGAGGAGAATACTGAGTAGCTTCAGAATCTTGAATTTTTTTGTTTCACTATTCACCTTTTTAGTAGTAATTGGGAAATTCAAGAAGGTTTGGATTTCTTGTGCTGAGATTTCATGAAGGTATGAATTAAATTCTAAACAGGAGGCTGAAAATGATGGACCTGATAGACATATTAGGGGGGTTCATGATAAATGTTTCCCCTTCTTGTCAGCTTGCTACTATGTAGAGCAAGCCAACATAGTATTCACTCATTAAATAATAATAAATTAATTTAAATATATTTGAACAAAACTCATAATTAGTGCAATAAATCATCAAATATTATTGAAACAATTCATTCTACGCATAAATTAACCTAGGGTCACTCACTAAACACATAACCATAGGACTGACCCTTCACCTACTTTGTAACAATAAGAAATATCTACGCTTAATTAAAATATTGAACATACAAAATGTCACAACAAACCAACAACATGGCACAAGCACAGGAAATACACTTAGAAAAAAATGAAAACACATAGAAACTTGTTTAGAAGCCATAGAAACTTGTAGTACCTTCCTCAGAAATACTACATGTTTCTATGTGTACCAAATATGCCACAATGTAGCACAAATATTAATACTAGACTAGTTTAAGTACCAGATATGGGCTCTTGGAATTTCCCAAATAGTTCCATAGCAATGAAAAAAAATATTTACAAGCCCTCTAGTACAATTGGCCACATTTTGTGACATGCCACAGCATGTGATTTACCACATGACACAATTCAGCCCCTATTGAGTATCAATACTGACTTATTACAGCCAAGATAAATGCTGTAATAATTCCAAACACTATGAATGGTCTCTGAATTTTTCCCAAATTCCCCTGACAAGCTCTAGAAAAGCACATGGTGTTACAAGCCACACCATGTGACTCACCACATGACCCCTTAAGCTACTATTGAGTGCCAATACTGACTAAGTACAGTCCAGAGATTACTGAAAATTGTCCAAACATTTGGAGGGGAATTTGAATTCGCCCCAAAAGCCTCAGAACAGCCTTGAAAGAGGTCCCCTTCTTCCCCTTTGAAGGATTCCTCAGTCCACTTCCAGCCAACAGCTTATTCAGTACTTTTCACCAGTTGCTACAACCAGTGCCCAGAATTATAAGCTATATAAGTGAGTCCCTCCCCTTCTTCCCTTCTTTAAAAAAGCCTCTAAAACACCCCAATCCATCCCCCTGGCTCTTTTGTGCTTGGACTAATCTTGCAGGAATTATTACATATCATAATTCCTGCTATCTGTAGTCCTTATTATCCACTGGGCATATAAAAACCCCTGTTCTACAGGCACTATTTTTGTCAAAATACACCTGTAACCCAGGTATTGACCCCAGAGAGCACCTTAAACACCCCTGCTTGCAGGCCCCTCTGTGTTTTTCCTACTTTTGGCTAGTTTTTGGCATTTTCTTTTATTATAAAAATTAATAAACCCTTTTAAAATTATCCAAACCTACCTGAAACTCAATATATACCATTTTCTGAGTTTTCTTGGAATTCATGTGGCACTTATAGCTAGAGGAATCTTGTTCCTGGCATCAAGTGTGCTCACACTTCTTGCGTGCCTAAAACACCTTTCCCATCTGTGACATTCTTGCGTAAATTATAGCTTAAAATTTTGAGCAAGAAATCACCGCGAGTCACCTCTTGTGGCATCTCACCCATTCAAGAAACATGATAAAACTTCTCTTAAAAATTTCAACTCAACACCACACCCCTCTACAACTTTGACTCGCCGCTCAACAACTTTGACTCATCACATAACAAAAAATTTTGGGAAACATGGTGAGGAGCTTGATACAGAGGAAAATACCAGCAAAGCTGACCATTCCTCATTTTCTTCAATTTTTTTTAGACTGTTGATCCAGCATTGTTGAACGCATCATCCAAACATCAAAGAAACACCCTCCCTGACTCGACAGGTGATCCCAAAACAGCGGTCCCCGATTCTCCCGCCAATTCTTTGCGGCCATCACTGGCCGCATTGTCGAACAATTGTGCAACGGATGCGCCCTCAAATCCAGGAACCTTAGCTGTGTCTCAGAAGAAACGACCCCGCCGCACGAAAGCTGAAATGGAGGCTCACCGGGAGGAGATGGCTCGCATCAAACGTTTGAAGGCTGCGGAAAAAGCAAAGGAGAAAGCAAAGAATAAGGCTGCTCGCTCAAAAGGTCGTCGCCGTTCCAACGCTTCGCAACCCTCTTGTTCAACTGCTGCCAGTAAATCAGGTGTAGCGGATGAGGACATTCCCGACTCCAATCCTCCCTTCTCACAAGAAGATTTCGAACTCGTCTGTTCATACCTGGAAGACGACAGAAACTTTAAACAGCTTTATGGCAGTGGATCGAAGACCAACGTTGGGGCACCTGTGCTAACAAAGACGGCAGCGTATGAGACTTTCGCAATCTACATGAACGACCACTCCAACAAACGCTTTCACCTGACAGGAAAACAGCTTCGTCAGCGAGTGGACCGTTTCAAAGAAAAATTTCGGCTTGCGAAAGAATGGGCCGAGAATACTGGAGCTGGAGTGGAGGAGGCTGATGGTAGTGCGGTTTTCAATGAAGCTCTGGTGGCCCGGTGTCCCTGCTACGATTGAATGTACGCAATCTTTGGATCACGAGCGAATGTCACCCCCTTGGCTCAGTATCAACCGGGTAGAGGTAATGATCTCTATGATGGTGATAGCGAAGACGAAAACTCTGACTCATCTGAGCGCGCGGAAGTTCAACGCGAATCGATTGACCATGAAATTCCGTCGCCGATCGAGCCCAATGACACTCCTCAGGTTGTGTCATCCTTTGCACCCAATGGAGTGGTGATGTCTAGTGGTAGTATCATGAATGACAAGGATGAATCACTTCCACCCCCTCTGGAACTTGGTCTAGAAGATGAAACAGCGCAAGCCCCTGGTTCAATACCGACCAGGATGTCATCCCCCAAGGAATCTATCCCAATCCCTTCGCCTCGAGTTTATACCCATCAGAGCCAACCAGGAACTCCAGCAGCCGCTTCAAACTCTGTAGCTGGTTCTAGAAACCGCCGTGCTTTCCCGAACCAACGGTCGTCTGAAAAGGACCTCTCTGGTCCGCCCCGTGAACCCAAATCCGCCTCCAAGTCCACAGTGGCCGGCGCATTTGAAATTTCTACTGAGAGGAAGTTTGCGTTTTTAGAGGGGCATATGTCATGGGAGAAGGAAAAGTTTGTTTTGCTTGAGAAAAAAGAAATCAAGCGGTTCGAATGGGAAAAAAATAAATTTCAGCAATCACTCCTTGAAAGCAAAGAGTCTCGCCAACGTGAACAAGAAGCCGTTCGAATCAAAGAGGAGACAGCGACCCAACAGATGGAGCTTGAGCGAGCAAGATTCGATCTTCAGCGACGCCAGGCGGACCAGACCATGACACTCGAACTAGACCGAATGGCACTTGAGCGAGCTCAATTAGATCGACAAGCGAATGACCGAGCAGAGCAGATGAGTGCTGCCAAGCAATGGATGGCTGAGGGCAAAACACCAGCGGAGATTGAGTCTCTTTTGCGTACCATATATGGGACCTAATCTTTTTCTTACTTTTCATATTGTTTTTGTGGTTTCATCTGGTTGGCTCATCACATATTGGGTTATCATTTAGATCGCTTTTTATTTTCTTTTTCAATACAAACTTCTTGGTAATGGTTTCATTTCTGTGGAATGCATTGCAACCATAACAATGAGACAGAGAGAAATGATAAGTAAAAAAAATTAAGAAATAAATTGAATATTTGCCAGCGAGCGAAATGAAACATAGATAGATAAATCAACCAGCAAGCAAAATGAAACATTGATAACTCAAGAACGTTAAATAGATAATAATGGAGACTCATACAAGCAAACGAGCAGAATGGAGAAAAAAACGATCTAAAACATGTGCCATGAGTCATCTAACTGGGTCAAGAGATAGGGAGAGTGCCTATGGAGTAGTTGTAATCTAAGCATACTTGCTGGATTTGATTGCGATGATCCTCGGCATCAGGCGACGATAGTGCTGGGGTTTTGTTGATGAACCGCTGAATCGCTGTATCCTTGTTGAGGTCATCCATGCATCACCAAGATGGGCAGTACGTTGTGAAGGACGATGCATGCGTTAATCCAGCGGATTATCTGCATCATGTCTTTTTTTTTCCAAAACCGAGTCGGAGATGCTGGAGGGAGGCCCATCGTCCTTAAGGATTCCAATGGTATGTTCATTTTCGTACACGGATTTAGCGAGGCAGTAGTTGAACTCGTGTTTTCAGGGATGTTTGATGCAGGAGACTTGTAAGCTGGAATACAGTGCAATGACAAGCCATACGCCGAGTCTGCTAGAGATATTGACCTGTTTGCCCCCCCAAAAACAAATCAGTCGTTTGAAAAAAGGAGAACAATAAATGGTACACTTACCCTGATCAAAGTGATCACTTGCTTTTGTATGCATTGTCATTTTTTGGTAAACTAAGCTGTCGCCGCAGGATCCTGGCCAGCCCGTTAGGAAGCAAGTAATGAATTTGTCACAGTCACAAATGACTTGACAATTAGAGTACCTCTTGTTGCAATCCCAGTATACCTCGCCATTGATGCCCGGCCGCTGATACAATGGGAACGTGGTCCCATCCACAAAGCCGATACATCCGCCAA
>SMGU01009167.1:0-18586 GCA_004348175.1 Puccinia novopanici
TATCTCTGCAGTTGACATTTTCCTACTTTAACTGGCAATGAAAACTCCTTCCATTTGGAACAGAAATTTTATTGGTATGTCCTCCCCACTACTGAACTCACTGCTCCACTATCTAGCAGCACTAATACTCCCTCCTATAGCACATAATTCTAACTAGAGTATTTCTCCCTCTAGTATAATTGACTAAAATAGCACCCATGGATTCTTGTCCTATGACTTATCCTTCATCCTCAAAATTTTCCCCCTTGTCTGCCTTAGGATTCTCATCCATCTTTGGGCCAACTGCATTGATGTTTTTGAGGAATCTCTGAAAGTTATGGCCACTTCCTTCACATTTATAGCACTTAATACTAGAGCTCATAACCTTAATCCTGTCTTTCTCTAGTTGAGCCAGGTTCTTAGTAATTTCAACCTGAGGAGTCTTACTAATGTGGACCAATGGTGGTTTAGGCTGGAAAAAATGTCTTCCTAGCCTATTTTTGTCACATATATCTTCCAATATGATGATAAAATCACTAATGTTGGAATCTGGTTTCCTCTGCAATTTCCACAGCATACTTTACTTTTCCTTCTATCAGATTCATCAACCCAAATTTGATGGCCTCTAGATATGACTTATCATCAAAACACTTGATTCTGTTGAATTTTCTAGTGACCCATTGATATGGTTCCACCTCTCCTGGAACAAATGTATCACCATCAAAAACTGATTTTTTTTCCTCCTCCATTCTGAATGGACCAATTTCTTTAAAATATTTGCCCTCCAAAATGCACAGGAATGCTGTACCTGTGTACATGGTCAGCAACTCAAACAAAATTATTTCATTGTCTGAATAACCATCAAACTTAGATTTATCTATCTATTGAACAAAACTCAGGTGATTGTGCTCTCCTTCACCCAAAAACATTGGCCAGTCAGTTTTTTCTATTGCATTGTTAAATTTTTTTCAGCTCCTCCGACATGCCATTTGACTCCTTCTTATCTTACAAGAGTTCAAAATATGGTGTACTGATTGAATCAGCATCTCTTGTTTTACTGGCTGAGTCACACAGGAAATTTTACCAGGAAGATATCCCTTCCCTCAATCTACCTTACTCTTCACAATACTGACCCATTATCCTATCTATCTTGTTGCTAAGTTGTAGGTAATCCAATCTCTGAGCTTCACTATACTCTTCTATTTTCCCCAACCTAGTCTCACTCCCTCAGGCAGGCATCAGCACTTGAGAGCTGCTTGGCTGCACTCCCAAAGAACATACATACTCTTCAAAATAGCTGAATTTTAAACCTAGGTGCCAAAGCAATTGTGCTGACACCTCATCCCAGTCTTCTACAACTGGATTCCTTCTCACTTCCACTTGAGCTTGTGTGATTCCCTCAGTTTCTGGTTTAGGCCTTCCACCTTTTCAGTCAGTTTTTTTACAAACTTAGTCAACTCTACTACATCTGGAAGCTTTTTTTTATGCACAACTAATTCCAGCTGCCTTCTGAATTAAGCACTCTAGGAGGCTTACATTCTTCTCATGTTCAAACTTGGTAAACTCAACTCTTTCCCCCACCCCTTCAATCTCAATCAATTATTTCTCAACATTCTAACTGATATTAATAGTTTTCAGCACATTGGAAATGCCATTTGAAACTACAAATTTCAATGCAAACCAGACTAATTTTGAAGTATCCTGTACAATATCCCTTACTAATTTCACATTATTAGCAATGGAAATAGTGATATCTTAATGCATAATCTTTAATACATTTCTAGAAAACAAAGAGGAAGCAAAGAGGAAGCAAATAGACACTGGGTCTGACCTGATTCTAACTAATTTCCACTAACCTCTCACTCTCCATAGAAATGTGGGGAAGCAATAAATTAAAGTCTGACATCACTAATCTTGTGCAAAAAATCTTTGCAAGGATGTTTGTCTCAATGAAACTACATAATGTTGTCAGTGAATATTAAACCTCCAACAAAACCAGAAGATCTTAATAGTATGTAATCCCATAACTACAAAAGCTCAGAATCAATATTTTAGTCTCTGTAAAAATAATAATATAAAGTTAAATTTTTGTCACCTATATATTACAACTGAGGTCAATGACTTGCAATCACATGATGAGGCCCTCAATTTCAGTATAGCCTCAATTGTGGATAAGAGAGAATGAGAGAGAAATGAAATGAAATTTAATGTCCTTCACAGATTCTATCTCTACTGCACCTTTTGCAGGGAGGATTTAGCCAAGCCTCTAAGAAGAGGAGCCTAGTGTAGTACTCAGGAACGGGTATGATTTGGGTTCAAAAATAATTTAGGGGATAAAATTTTAGAGACTATGGAGGAAAGCAGATAGTTTGAAGATTTTAATTGAGGCTCTTGGAAAAGCCACAATTGTACTGTTGACAATGTAGGTGTGATTTTTAATCCTATTCTAACTCTCTGGTATATTTTTCTCAAGTGACACTTTAATTTTTATTAACCTAATTCTCATTTGAATTTAATCTACATGTCACATGTTCTTATTCTCCCTGGGTGAATATTATTCTAATTCCTCTTTTCATCTCACCTACACATTCTCTTGTCATGTTCCTGTGCTGTATTGACTATCAGGGAGTTTAAAAGTAACCAACAAAACCAGAGAAGGACTCTCAGTCTACCAGCTGTGCGGTTCCACAATGGGGAAAGCTTTTGAAGAAAGTATGTTGAGGAAAGGGGGTGAAAAAGAGAAACCACAATCTAATTAGATAAAAAGAAATTAAGTAATTGAAGTTAAATGAGCCTATGGCCAGACTTTCAGAAAAACTAACTTATAAGTTTAATGCATCCAATCTCATTTTTTATGAAAAAATATGCATGACATAGGTTAATTTAATCTTATTTAATATAAATTCAAGGTACCAAGTTTGGGAAAAACTTCCCAGCAGTAATTTTATAATAATTTTCTTAGATATTTCTAATGGTGCTAAGAAAGTGCCAAACAAATTCTAAGTTTGAGAAACTTGAAAATGGTGTGAGAGTGTCTTTTAATATTTTAGAGGGAGGGCATTTAGTTTCATGTTTTCATCTCAGTAAGAGGTTCTGGAAAACTAGTGAACAATGATCTGAGGATGTCCTGGATTTTAGGAAGGAGTGAAACATGGGGAAGGTACAGTATTTTCTCAGACTTGAGTATAATTGAACAATTTACCCAATAAATAAAATGAAGCTTCTGTCATTCCATAGATATATAACCCAAATATTAGAACATTCTTGATGATTTAGTGAGTTGTCTCATAAATTACTGGTGGAATACCAAGTCTTAAGGAGTTTTTATGCCAGGTGTAAGACTTGGTTTGGGTCCTTCACTAATCCATTATCAAAGGGGCGCTAGGGGAAGTTCTAGAGCCAATGTTTGTATTAAAACATGAGCGGGAGCTAGCTCAGAGAGAAATAAGGGGTCAGTTCTCTACTGAGCTAGTAAGTAAAGGAAACAGAGACAAATATGATTGTAATCTTGAAATGTTTGTGAAATTCCAGAATGGGTTTTTACACCAGGACATTTTGAAGGACAATGCAGGCATTGATCCAGCAAAGTATCTGAATCATGTCTTGTTTTTTCCAAAGTGCAAGTCAAAGATGCTGGATTGATGCCCATTGTCCCTTGAGGATTCCTATTGTATTTTTGTTGCATACATGGGATTTAGCAAGACAATAGTTTAACTTGCTGTTTTCAGGGATGTTTGATGCTGGTGAGTTGTAGGCTGGAATACAGTGCATTGACAAACCATACACCAAGTCTGCTATGAGATATTGACCTGTCAGCCAAAAAATCAATTAGTAAATTGATAAGACTGGAAAAACATGATATACTTACCCTGATCAAAGTGATCACTTGGCTTTGTAAGAATTGTCATTTTTCAATACACTAAGCTGTCTCCACATGATCCTGGCCATCCCGTTAGGAATCATGTGATGAACTTCTCACAGTCACAAATGACTTGAAATTTAATAGAGTACCTCTTTTTACAATCCCAATAGACCTTGCCATCAATACCCAGCCGCTGATACAAAGGAAATGTTGTCCCATCCACAAAGCCAATACAACCCTTGAAGCCCTCATTCTTCATAACTTGTGATATCTCCTGATGTTGTTCCTTATCCAGCCATACAATGAATTGCACATCAAGAATATTCATTGCTTGGATAACTTGTTGGCTAACTTTATAGACAGTCCTTTTCCCAATGCTGAGGTTGCGGGAAAATTGTCTGACCAAAGCTCCATTACTGTTAGATCCCAGCTGTTCCAATGTCAGAGCTAACTGTTGAGAGATGGGGAGTTGGGGTTGATGGCTGTTGCTATATATAGAATTTTGGATGTAAGTATATTGGGTCCAGAAGCCATATGAATCCAGATTTTGTTGTCCTAACCGCTTGCTTAAAATTGTTGTCGCACATATTGAAAAGCTTTATCATGTTGTATTCCTCACAAGTCCTTCCTTGGTGCTGGGAAGTTGTTTAAGTATTGTTTTGAGAGAATGTACTGGAGTAGATCACTTATTTCATATTATTCTTTGAGAATGGAATCCAGGAAGATTTTTTGGCTGTTGTTGTTTGGGGAGATAATCAAACCTAGACTTGGGATGGAGGGTACATTGAGATGGGTGTTGAGGAGGGTGTTGGTGTCTTCAAAATCCAGGAAAACTAGTGTCATATAAACAGGTCACAGATTAGAGATTGATGCTTGCTTAATTTGTGCATTGTGTTGTCAAAGGGGCTGTCTGTGTTTGTTGGTGTGCAAGACTGTTTCTGTAAGGAAATTTTTTCTCATGGGGTGTTTCTTGACAACTTATAAATTTTGCTGCTGCACTTGTGCGCAGCACCTGTGTAAGCTTCCCGGATGTTCTCAAGGTTTTTCTTGCAAAAATGTATTGTGAACCCCCCTATTGATTTCCCCACCACATCAAACTATGTTGGCAACTTTAATATTGCATGCAAAACATCACAGCTCATGACCTTTATAAAGGATTTCAGCCTATAGAGTCTACCTTCCTTTTTCTTGTTCTGGCTGCCTGTGCCAAGGTCTTAATGATAGGGCCTTTTTTGATTAAAGAATATAATATGGGGTTCAGCCCTTTAACGAGTGACTTGGCATATAACCCTGTGAACTGGCTCAACGCAACGAGTTGAGATTCCGTGGGAATGCCGGGTTGGATGGTGGATGGTGCCTCGGCATGAGTTGGGAGGCTTACCTAATCGTGGGCTGGTTTATATTCGGGTTTCTGCCATTTCCGACTCTCTTCCGCACAACCACACCGAAACACCAGGAACAGAACCGATGACCACCTCACCCTCAACACCGACACTCCTCATCTACGCCTTCCTCTTCTCTCAACTCTGCACCTCCGTCCGATCCTCATCATGCTACTACGATAGCTTCACCGGTCGCACCGTCTGCGATGGACTCTCGTATGGCGCCCGTCTCGCCATCGCAGCCGCAGTCACCATCCTTGGCGCTCTCGTCCTAACTGGCCTCTCGTATGTCGTTCGAAAGCGCTTCTACGGCGCAAGAACTCCTCCTCCAGTCTCAGCCGTGAGTAGTCTACAGTCGAATACATGAAAAAAAAAGAAAAGAAAAGAAACCTGCCGCTTAGCTGCATCTCTATATACCGTAGGGCTACTACGGTCCGCCCCAGACTTCCTATCCACCGAATGTGGCCTACGCCCAACAACCCAACCTATATCAACCCGCACCCCCACCTGCCCCAGCCTACGCCCCCCCGGCTGGCCCACCACCCCCAGGCTACAATCCCGATTTTTACAAACAAGGACCCCCTCCCGTCCCCCAACACCCATGAAATAGCCCTCCGAAAATTACTACCCAAGCCAAGCTTGACTGACATTCTGTACTTCCGCTACTCCACCATGTACTTTTACATGTCTTCTGCTCCTCTTCTTAGTCTTTATATCTCTCCACATGACATATTGCTCTACCCCGTGTCTCTGCCTTTGTTTTTTTTTTTGTTTATCGTCTCTATCTTATCGCTGTCTAATGGAATTGTTCCTTATCATATCGGTCTCTCTCCCTCACTGCATTAAAATATCCATTTCTCTTCTCACTCTCACCAATACAAGCAGAAAAGTCGTTGATGAAATCGAGTACAACATGAACATCTGATTCCTTTTTCCTATCTGCGTGAGAGACCCTAGTATTTGGAAAAACCTACTACCATCTGACCGAGGCCCTTCAACAGATATCTAGTACAAGATAGGAAACAAAGTGACTCTTGCGAGATATCCGAACTCTGCGACTGAGCACTTCGGGATGGATATCGTGGACATCATCCGCTCAACACGAAAAACCATTTGGCGATTACCGAGGGTTGTTGTGGCCATCAGAAAAAGCGTCCCTTACAGTAAATATGAAATCATGAAGAATGTTTGTATGTTTCGCTGAAAAGCAAGTGTATCAAAGCAACGCAAGTCTTCTCCACGTCATGATACAGCCGGCGCTGAACAGAACAAGTGACAAACCCTTTACTCGCGGGAGATATGCCGTTGGAGGCGGTTGGATCATTCCAGCAGCAATAACAAGCAGAAATCTGGGGCAAAGGGGTGGTCCAACTCACAGCGGCATGGGACGATCAAGCGGTCTATCATGCAATCGTTTGAATGCTTTTCTGGTTTTATCTTGATAGAGGTTATGGTATCTAGTCAAGAAGAAGATTGAAGGCCAAATAGTTTGCGAGAAATATAAGGACCTTCCTTATTATAATCAGGCTAAGAGGACGACGACTCAGCAACCAATGATCTGTAGAGAAGAATGAAGCGGTTGAAAAGAAGGAACGGACCTTAGACATCCAGAGTTTAGTAGAACTGGCATCGTTGAATGCCAATTTAGCCACAATACATCCACCCAAGAACCCTAGATATTCCGGCTTCCCTTTAAACTCTGAAAAGTATTCCGGGACCTTCAGCGGCTTGAAGATCCCTTCACCTTGATTACTGCCGGCTTGTGCAAGTGAATTCAGCCCCGGATTTCGTGTCTGCAATTCCGCAGAAATCGCAATCCCGAGACCTGAACGGATAGAATGAGTTGGGGCGATGCTTGGGATCAGTCTTGAGGAAGCTGCGCTTCTCATCCAGATGAGAAAGGGGGGCTTAGAAGAAAAAGAAAGGGCCACAATAGCTTGCCTTCAGTGCGACACATTAACCCATTCCCATCAGTTAATACAAACTGTCCAACAACATCCTTCCGCTGCTCAGAACTTATGAGCTTGCTGATCGAGCGATGAATCGAGTCCACCAATGTATTATCCTCGGCTGTCAATTCTTCGGTATACCTAGCCGCATATTTTTCCAGGCCAAATCTTGAGAAGACCGGGCCTATCGATCTCAGCAATGTCAGTGCAAAGAAGGGTTCGGCGTGTCGATGTCTGGTCTTCGAAACTCGGATCCCCGCCGTTTCTCGTGGGAGCGAGAGAGAGCCGGCGGACAGAGGGATAGCCTGAGACGGTTGGCAATCTAGTATTGGACTTGGAGGCACACTAGGGTTGTAGGCTGGTTGAGAATTGGATGAATTCGAAACAATAATTGTATCGGTCTCCTTATGGATTTCCGCCAAGAGTTTTCCAGTTTGTGTTGGTCGACGAGCGGCTTGTGAAGAGTTGCTTGAGGTTTGCCTTCCAATAATCTTGTCTGCCTTACCACTAACAATGGCTTGGGCCACATCGGTGATCCCACCTTCTTCTTCCCCTGAGCTACGTAGGTCTGTGACGGATAGTGCTAGAGTGTCCAGTTGGGGCTCGAAGCGTATGTGACCATCGGCTTTGAGATTTGAGATGAAAGCGAGTAATGCGTGATAAAGAGTCTCGGGTTGGTTGGCCGGAGTCCAGCCTAGTTGGGTGGGGAGCTCGGGATTTTCATTCAAGAGCAGACTGATCAGATAGTCGTCACAATCCTGTTCACCAATGGGATAGAAATGGCACGATTGATCGAGGACGATCGAGTCACTAACAAACCCGATCAAGGTGGATCGGGCACCGATATCTATCGTGATTCCGCTAGTGCAGCTGCATGCTAAAAGTTGGAGCAATGGGGATTCGGCCAAAAACAGCGCCGGTGCTTGTAGATTTTCGAAAAACAGCTGTGTGAATTTGTCTCGCGTTGAATTGGGCAGGTTGGGTGGGATGGAAAGTAGGATATGTTGGGCGACGGGTGGCTTGGAGAGTTTTAAACGACTGAAAAGTAAATGTCGACTACAATATCGCGGCAGAATGAGTTAATGTCTCACTTGTAGGGAGGGAGAGCCAAAAAAAAAAAAAGTTGGTAGAAAGAAAAAGAGACTAACAAAAGCGCGTCGAGAGCCTTCCAATCAGAGACGAGTGGGCGGGATTGAGAGAGTTGAGGGCCATGGGGAGATAGGGTTGAGAAGAGCGGGACGGGGACGAGATCAGGATGTGGTTCGAATGAGTAATCAGACCATTTTCTGGGCAGGTTTGATTGAGCAAGGTCGGGTTTGATGTAGGCGATGGTGGGCAGCGTGATGGAGGGGGTCTGGATGACTTCAGGAGACACGCCTAATCCAACTTGGACTGAATGAGCGTGAGTGGAGAGGAAGACGATGAGGAGATTCGCGTCTCTGAATGCAGCCTATGTACAAGGTGTGACATGAGTGCTGGGGTTGAAAGTGTTTTAAGGTATCAGATGACTTACCATTGGGGAGTCGGGTCGATGATTTATGGGCTGGTTGGATCAATCTTCTGGTTCGTTATGCGTTCATCAAAGGCCACGATGGAGAAGATACTAATCTAGAGAGGAGGGCACATCAGTGGGCTGTCGATGAATGTTGGGGTGTAGAATTCAAGAAGACTTACTTATTTTGTAGATGACTTGGTGGTTGTGGGTTGATTCGATGCACGCCTGTCGAGCAAAAAAACGCGAAGCCACTCAACTCACCCCTGCTCTGCTCATCGGACATGCAGCTTCGACTCCAAGGGCATACATGGTTCAATAAGAACAAAACTCAGGAGGACTTCTGGCTCAAGTCCATGTGCAGAAACCCATGTGTGTTGTGCTTTTCTTAATGTGTATGCGTGTGTTTTAGATGACAAGGAGGAGATGAGAGAAATTGAAAAGCTTAGAATAAAGAGAAAAGAAAAGGAAAAAAACAATCAAAGCAGAAAGAATAAAAATATCATTGGTCTTGTGCCAGTGCAGACTGAGATCTCGTGCCGTAGCGGGACGGAATGGCTGAGGAGGAGCCGGAGCCAGGATGGTTGGTTGGGTAGTGTGAAATCAGAGTTGCCATGTGTTGCTGATGGATTGATTCGATCCTTTGAACTGAAGCTTGGATTTGGGAGACGTCTTTCTTTAAGTCCCTTACATCTTTCTTTAAGTCCGTTACGTCTTTTTCGAGCTTCTCCAGTACTTTTTCCACCCTCTTTTCTCTTTCCTCTGATTTTTTGTCTCTTTCCTCCCACTTCTTGTCTCTTTCCTCCCACTTTTTATCTCTTTCCTCCGCTCGTTTTTCATATTCTTGTAAATGGGAGAGCCATCCCCTTGGTGCTAATACACCAGGCTCTAAGTATACATGTACTACATGTTAGTTTTTTTTTTCTTTTTTATATTCTAGTTTAAGCGTATCTACATACCTGTGGCCTCGATTTTTTTAACCGTGGTCTTAATCATGTTGCAGGCAGCGTCCTTCCACTTCGACTTGGCTTCAATTGGTCTGTTGTTGGAAACTGAGAAAGAATTGTGGTTGAGAAGAAAGAGAGAAAAAAGCAGGAGTAAAGTTGGTTACATACCATTCTGTAAGCTTAGTTGTGTAAAGTAGTTGATTTGCAACACCGTTTCAGGTGTTGTTGGGGGGCTGGATGGATTGGGAGGACAATTGGCCAGTTCATCATTACAGAATGTGGTGGATGATGACAATCGAGAATATTCCATGGTAATATTATATGCCAGAGAACTGGAGGGAATAGGGATGGGATGAAGAAGGCTCAACAACTGCCTTCATATGTTGTCTGCCAACTCTAAGGTGGCTTCATGCACATGACTCTGTGCCACCCTACACAGAAGCTCACCGCTGGGGACACAACCTGCGCGGCGAGCAGGTACCTGGTCAGAGAGCAGGTGGTGTGTTACCTGCCCGCTGAGCAGGGGCATTACACGCTCCACTAACAGTACACCACCGGGTCAGAAAATCTGATCGGTGCTTGTCGGAGAACTGGCGGGGGTTGTGCCCACTGTGCCCTGCCAGTTGTGGGGAGGGAAGGTCGGAGAGAAGCTGGTTCCAACGTTGGGAACCTCCTGCCCTCTGTCCAACCACCTCCCCACGGACACCGCTGGAACATTGTCGGGGCAATGGTGGGCCTCCAGGAGGCCCCCCGACATTGGAGCTCGGAGTGAGAGCAGCCTTGACCGTTGGGTTGAGGCTTGCTCCTTTGTCCATCCGATCCAGCTTCTGCAGTTGGCCCATCAATGGAAGCTGGGCAAGCAGCGCAGCTGGCTAAGTACCGCTGCTGGTTTTTTTTTTTGTTTTTTTTTTTGGCACGTGATTTCTGAGGCTTTTTTGATCCCACAAAGAGATTACACATAGCCAAAAAAGAGGGAAAAAAAATAATATCGGAAGGACTTCAACATTTTTATTTTGCAGATTCTCAGTCCAACTGGGGTCGTATTTTCAAAAATGAGGTGTATAGGCATGAGCTGCTTGGTATAGTACTGGCTTGATGCTGCCCTTCTGTGTTGCAATGCAGGTGTGACTAGGCTAGTGGTTCAATCCCAATGAAAGACTTGCTTTTTTGGGCCGGTACGACTCAAAATTAGAGATGGGGCAACGTCGGCACAGTCCTGGGAGGGGGGCGGAGGGGGGTTGGACCCTAGCTTAACTGCCCCAACTTTGGAGGCTTGCTTTGCAAGCCTCCGAAGGACTAGCTTAACCAGCCCCGACTTTTCGCGAGCCTCCGAAGGAGGGGCTTGTGGCTAATGTCCTCTTTTTGGCGTGAGAGGTTTTGAGATTTTGGTGGTCAAAATTTACCCCCCCTCTCTACACATCTTCCACTCACATTTTTCATTGCCTGATTAGACCATTCGAGAGGCAAGCTTCTTGCGCATCGAATGGTACCAATCATGTCGACATGATACCTCTCTGCCCCATGCAATGCCAACGTTTATTTTCATTTTTGCGACTTGTACTCCTGGTCTGCGTCTGTATTGAGAAGAATGTTGAAAGTATTTGTATTCGTTAGCTGCCTGGTTATCAGATTGATCTTCCAAATACAGATCGCTGAAGGAATTACAGGGTTGGATGGTAAAGAGGGAAAGGAAACTTACCAGCCTTGGAAATCAATGACTAGCTGCCACTGAGGAGGAAAAAAAAATATGAGCGGACAGATGAGATGGCCAGCTATTCAGGCGTCTTCACCTCATCTTGGGGTGATGCTGGGCAGCGGCACAATCAATTTTTTTTAAAAAAAGCCACAAATATGGCACCCAAAACACGAACCGCTCAGGCAAAAAAGATCACTTAACCTGCAAGCCCCTCCTTCGGAGGCTCGCGAAGCGAGCCTCCGAAGGAGGGGCTTGGGTTAAGCTAGTCCGAAGGAGGGGCTTGCAGGTAAAGTCGCAAATCAGGCGTGAGCGGTTTGGCCTTTTTGGTGGGCAATATTTGCCCCCCCCTGATTTTCAATCTTCCTGTTGTCTTTTTGCGTACCTGATTAGACCATTCGAAAGGTCTTGATCTTGCGCATCTAATGGCATCAAGCTTGTCGCATCCAGCTTGAAACTTATAATGCCATGGCCTTCTTTTTTCTGGGACTGTCTTTTTACACCTTTGCCGTTCTTCCGAATACACGAGATTGGCGTAATGTATTCAGAAGTTTGGAAGGTCCAAGTGTTCCTGCCAACTACTAAATAACAGCATTACGTTTCATATCATCGCCGGTTATGACAATCATCAGATAGCTTGGGCCTTTTCGCTATTTCGCTATTGATCCAACTGGCTTCAATGAAACTTAGATATAATATCCTAGTTCCATTGAAGCAAGTTTCAGAAATGCTTTCTTTGCATTTCAAACAAACTGATTTATCCCTTGATAAGCTTGTTTGGCATTGTCCATATTGTACTATTCGGTGGTGCTTGGTCAGAATTCATTGCGTTCACCACATCATCCATTGTCAATCATGGGGGATAGATTCAGCGTTGACAAAAAGACAATCCGAGTATGCGAATTCCTACGAAAAATGCCAACAGTCATGACTCCCAAGGAGTTCATGTGTCAGTTCATTTCATCGCGCCACCCCGACCTGGCCTCTTTGTGATGTTTCTGGGCTCAGCCGACTGGTATCAGTTCAACAATGGACCTGGTGGATGCTTTGCAAGCCGAGATCACCAAGACAGACATAGGCAGCAAAGCGTGGTTAGATTTCATTTTGAGAGAGGTCTGCCATGTTCCTTTGGCGACCATGCCGTCATTTTCTTTAGTCATATTGATTGACTGTGTTTATTTCCAGGCTGTAAAAATTTGCGTAGGGCAGGCTCCTCCCAGAGGCAACTACCCAACTGGACGCTTCCACAGCTCTGCAACTGTCACTCAATCTTTCTTCAAAAATGAACAATTAGATTATCATGATGCAACTATGACCTGCGTGGACATGCCGTTTGTCTACAACCTGCTTATTGGAGTTCTTGATGCTAGGGGAAATGATTCAAGTGGGGTTGCAGATGAGGAACCATCTGATGCTAACCATATAAGTGATTCTGATCCCATCAATGAAAATGACCTCCCTGAAGCAAGAACTGGAATCAGCTATACCCTACCGCCGGATGCACCCACCCGTTTGCACCATTGATACCACCGTGTTAGTATATTATTTGTAGTTCCTCTGGCTTAAATCACCCATATGTCACTGGTGCTGAATTCCTTCCACCTCATAGGTTGCTACAACCATCTGCTCAATGATAGCTTTCACCAAGAATAGACGTAACAATGCTCTGCAACTCCACAACTCTGTCCGCTTCATGGCTTGCGGGGTTTCTGAACGCGTACATGAGTATCTCAACTATCTAGGCCTTACTTCCTCCAGGTTCACAGCTCTGGATGCTCTGAAAACACTCTCCAAGCAGTTTGAAAAGTCCATCAAGAAATCAATGTCATTAAATCCGTCTCTCCCATTAGCTCCAACCATTTGCATTGACAATATAGACATGCTTCAGCACATTCATCAGCAATCTGTTGGAAACCGCTCTCATACATACAGGGGTACCTGGGGATACATTCATTTACCTGACAAAGATCTCATATCAACATTAGACCCATCTGAATTAGGACTGGACTCATTACACCGGGCTCTTCAAAGAGTACGGTCTCTGGTAATTCAGCCGCACATGTTTCTCCCAACCAATTCTGAGCAAGAATTTGAAACTAAAGTTATCAAGAGTCAAATATCCAAGGTTTTATATGAATACATTGGTTTCCCAAGTGATAAGTCCACATCTATACCTATTGAACCACCACCATTGGAATTGATTAGCCACAAGGCACCTGATCTTATCATGCTCAAGCTCATGGATGCCTCAGACAACTCTGCCAAAGGAATTGGTCAAGTCTTTCAATCAATCTTACATCAGACAGGATTATCTGCCGAAGACTTCTTTGGGCGCCTCCAGCCAATGGATGGAGACTTAGGCACAATTCAAAACTTTAACTGTTTGCGATCACAACGCCTTCCCAGCTCAGTTCCTCATAACTGCCTAGATAACATCTTTTTTCAGCTTGGGGCATCTCATACACTTTGGAATGTTGCCTCCACAATTTTCTCTCACCACTTTGGCAATCCCAGGGACATGTCAGACTGTGGGGCTTGGCAACATTTGGAAGCACTAGGATTTCCCTCAGACAAGGCAATTCAGAAGAAGGACTTTACTTTGATGATTAAACAGATGGAATGTGTATTTGAGGCCCTGGTATACTACTGCTTAAGGTTTGTCCTTCACAAAACTCAAGATTTTTACTGCCTTTGTTGACTGACAGGGTTAATATTCATAGGGTCATCCTCAAAATAAATGCCACCAAGCCAGAAACAGAACGGCATATCATCCCATCCGCCAAGTGGAATCAAATCATAGAAGAGTGTTACACTCGGTTTTTTTCACCAAAGGCTAGAGCACAAGCTGCCGGAAGTTCTGCAACACAAAGGCTCAGCAATACTCTTATTCTGCTGCATGATTTCTCAACTGTGGTTGAGGCAAAAAGGTCAATGAAAGCTGGTGATGTGGGGAGGCTCATTTTAGTTTGGAAGAAGTGGTCCATAATGGCTCAGGCACTCAAAGGAATCACAAACTATTCTTCATACCTTCCCCGAACAGTCCTACTTCTGACTATTATTTTACCTCCTTCTTTGAGCAAGTTCCTCCGCCACAACCTGCTCATATCCCCATCTGGACGCAAGAACCATTTTGTTGCCAAAGACTTCTGGCTAGAAATCCAGAACTACTGGATTGAATACTTCTACAATAACAATGGAATGGGAACTCAGATAGACCGACTGCGCAATGTATTCTCCCTCAACATATTTCTGGTATGTCAAATCTAAAGCCTCTGATAAATTCATATGCCTTACTGACAGGCAATTTAATACAATTGCTTTATAAGTTGCAGAAAATGTTTCAATCACTCAAGATAGATTGTGGATCAAAAATAATACATCAGTCTCATAAAAATGATATTCCCAGTTGGTCCCTTGACATGTACACCATGATGGCTAATAATCAAGATGTTTTGGGGATATATTCAAACAAAGAGCATCACAATGAGACTAACATTGAAGACACATATAGGAAGGGAATGAAGAACATGAGAAAAATCATCTGCAACCAAGACATCAATTTGAATAAATTCAAGAATCACTTGAACTTTCACAATTTTGAGGATCACACCAGTGGAGAACTAGCAAACAACCTGGACGCAGAAGAAGCAGATGAATCAAATGAGCCGGAGATGGAAGATATCTAAAGGGATATGTAGAAGGTAAAAATATATAGCGTAATTAGTTGGAGATAGTGTAAGTAGTTGTAGATATTGTAAATAGATGTACATATCATGAGGTGTTTGTGTTCTCTTTTGCCGCCGCCATGATGGCAGCTATCTGATTGCGGCGTCGTTGCTTGTTAGCCAAATCGAGCTCCTTGCGGGTGTTCTTATCAATACTCCTGAGCCGCCTTGCTTCCGCCGCTTGGGCCTTCTTGGAGGTTCGGTTGGGGGGACATCCATGCCCTAAAAGTTGCTGAGCCTGGGACTTTGGATTGCCTGGGCAGTCCTTTGATTTGTTTGCTGGAGTTGCTATTGCCAATGAGGCAATTTCTGAGATTTGATTGGTTTTGTAATTGGTGATCCATTGGAACAGCCACTGCAACTCACCTTCAAAGCTGTCGCCACCTATAATGGGACGCAGGTCGTCAGGGCCATTGATTGTGTCTAGGGAGGCCAGGACCGCCTCGCTCTCATGGTTCCCAAAGAGATCACCAGCCTCGATTGTACCTCCAGGGCATACATCTGTGTTGTAGTAATGGTGTAGATCGTGGATGAGGCGGGATGAGAATTGTGCCACTTCAACGGCATCGTCCGATGTCAGTTTACGCTTTTTAATCGTTGGCGGCTTGGCAGGGTATTTGTGCTTGATGGAGTAAGCTTTCGAGGGTTCAAAAGTCCCTTGAAGGACTTGATCAAAGGTGTTTATACATGTGAAGACCAAGCTTTCCATAAGGGTATTGCACGCGTTGACCTCGCAGTTTGAACACCTGAACTTGGGCATGCCACACTCTTCCTCGCGTTTCAGTTCCTTCAAATATTCTGGGTCATCATCCCACAAAGGAATGTAACCGAGCCTACATTTTCCCACCAAAGATTGTATAAATAACCAAACACAATTAAATGACAGGGCGCAATGATAACTCACAGATTATCAATAGAGAAAGCCACGCGCAAACAGAGGGTAGTGATTGCAAGAGCATCCATACGATCGAGATCAGTCTGCAACGCCCCCCGAGAGAACTGATCCAAGCGGTTCTTGCCTCCTCTCCTGGTTTTCTCAACAAAGAGAACTGCCAAGCCGGGATTTCCATCACACCCACATCTGCCTATCATCTGGCAGATGGAGGCTGGGTCACCCCGGCCCACATGGGCCACCATCCGGACCCGTTTCCAATTTTGCCCCAGGCCCAGGGCCATTGTGCAAGAAATCACTGGGAACAGGCCGGAAGCGAAGTCTTCTACAGTTGATATTTTGTCTTTGTCGCCGGTACAGGAGTGGAAACGTTGTGCACAAGTGCTTTTGGCAATAAATGAAGCGCCAGGAGTCTCGCGCGCACGATCGATCACCTCCAACACCGTCTTTGTACGGTTACGCAAACCACTATACACAAGTGAGGGAACCACGTCGGCATCTGGTACATCCTGAAGAGAAGGAAAAAGCTTAATGACATCGAGAGATGATGCCAGGGAGTGCTCCATTGGCTGTCGGACAATGCGAATTTCTGGTCAAGTTAATTCACCACGGATTATATCAATATTTTTGTGGGTTAATTTGAGGCTCTTGAGAATAGAGTCAACTGCCAGAGGTCTGCAAGTAGCAGACAGTAGCAGGATGGGCCTTTCATTGCGGAATAGCAGTTGGGCCCCAAGCTTCCCATAGGATGGCCGGAAAATCCCGTAATCCTCGTGTCAAAAATGAGCGGAGATGGATTTCTTGGCTGAAGAGGAATTGACAAGGCCCCACACATAGATCATGTGGGCCTCATCCACCACTACTAAAGCCAGCCGATTTTGGAACTCGGAATTGTGATAAACGTCCTGAAACAACTTGCTGTTTAAAAATATTTCCGGGCTCAAGTATACAAATTGGTATACGCCGGCTTGTATTTCTTTAGCTGTGGTTGGGTCCAGGGTGAGCTTGGTAAGGTTGATGGCGGTAATCCCTTCTTTGAGTTTCTCAAGGACTTGGTTGTCTCCTAGAGAGTCCAGTGGGTTGAGAACCAAGGTGACTGCCGCAGATTTTATCGGGATCATCTTGTGGTACATCTCGGCAATTCTAGACTTGCCAAAACCCGTGCCCGCCAAAACAAAAGTGTTACGACCTTCTACTAGGTTTGCAACGGCCCGGACTTACAGTTCTTTTGCTTGCTGGCCATAAGATTCGAGAGACACTTTAGAGATGTGATCGGTGAGCTTGGTGTTGCTCATTTCAAACACTTTCCTGTAGACATTGATGCTGCTGAGTCTCCATATTCTTTGATTGGACGATGGCAAACGGGGCGAAATCGTTAACATTGCGTGTTGATGAAAATTTTTTATTTTTCTACATAGAAACCAAAATTTGGCTGCCCAAGAGCCCTCATAACATGTTTGATCTCTGTTATAATTGTCATAATCACTAGCTGTAAAGAGTGAACTACCTGTCCAGTATTTTCGGACAGGCAGCATTTCTGAGATCTGTCTTCTCAATACAGACTAAAGTCGCATTGCGCTTGTCAAGATAAAAAATGGAAACATATATTAGAAAGCCTTGGAAAGCAAGGACTTTCTGGGATTGATTATTTGAAAAAAATATCAGCGGAAAGGTGAGCATCTTGCCTATTCAGGCATCCTCACCTTGTGGTTGGGGGATTCCTGGTGGCGGCGCAATTAATTTACAAAGTAGAATTAGGCAAAAAAGCAGCCCAAATCTCGAACCGCTCACGCCTGATTTGCGACTTTACCTGCAAGCCCCTCCTTCGGAGGCTCGCGAAGCGAGCCTCCGAAGGAGGGGCTTGGGTTAAGCTAGGGTTGGACCGACCTACAAGAAGGTCGGTCAATCGATGCACCGTCAATCCACGTTTTTGGTGGTGACGCGAAAACGGAGGACAGTCGTCGGTCACCAAGCCAAAAAGATTGGACGGGGCAACTACCCCAACTGGTGGTGGGGCATCGGCGGGGTGGCCCGGTGGTGTACAGCACCTACTTTCGCGGGATCGGATCGGTTACAGCTTACCGGTGTGATCACCGTATCTAAAGCACCGGCCCCTTGTCTATTTCAACAAGAATCCTCGGCCAAGCTTGCGTCCTACTTCGTGTCCCACTCAGAAAGTATCCAGATGAGAGGCAGGGTTATACTCTTCGCAGGGAAGGAAGACCTCTCAATTGTGTGTTGGCGATAAGATCAAGTAATGCAGTGCTTCCGCCTCTATCCGATTGAAGGTAGGGGGGCCCTTGCAGCTGCGCGGCTCAAAAGATAAGGTCCGCAAGTGAACTGAGCGATATTGGCGGTTTGGTCGGTGGCAATTTGACACCTACTATGCGTTGTTTCAGGTGTACCTGCTGTGATCCCGGATTAAGCTGGCGGATGGAATAGCCGAGCCTCAAGAACATATCCGAAGATAAGTCAAAAGTAATTAGGATACTGATAAATATTGACGTGGAACTTGTTTAGAATGGAGGAACGCTTGCTAGGGTTGGTGTATCGACCAATACTAGAAATCATGACGCCAGCAGGCTGTCTCGCAAGCAACAGCTTGCCCTCGGGATGATCTGTAGATATTTTTATGTAAGCACCGAGACCACGACCAACCTCAGAT